>JAAOOA010000017.1:0-160000 GCA_012861695.1 Trematomus loennbergii
CAGAGTCCCCCTTCAGGGAGACCTCTTGGAGGTCTCTGGGCCGTCCTTTGGGGCCTGTAGGCCGGCAAAGAGGGCCGTCCTTTGGGGGCCTGTAGGCCGGCAAAGAGACGGGATTTTGCCGGACTCTCTCCTGGAAGTGTGAAATAAACAGAGTCCCCACTTCAGGGAGACCTCTTGGAGGTCTCTGGGCCGTCCTTTGGGGGCCTGTAGCTGGCAAAGAGACGGGATTTTGCCGGCTCTCACACTCCCCACTTCAGAGAACCCGAGTAAATGTGTTTAACTTACCACAGTAAATGGGACCATGGGGACCCCCCCCCCGAGACCCCCGATGCGTCCCCCTATTTTAGAAACCCGAGGAAATGTGTTTAACCCACCACAGTAAATGTGCATTGGCACGCGGAGAGGGATCTCGGGTAACTTCTGGAAGCAGATGGCATTTTCGCATCCCACTTCCCTAATAAATAAACAGAGTGCTACATTTTGTAAATAGCAGAATGCCTCTAGGGGCATAACTGCACTTTACAAGCCAGGGAAGGTGTCTGAATCCTGGGTATACATTTTGTAAAGTAGAATACCTCCAGGGTGCATAACTGCACTTTACAAGCCAGGAAGGTGCCTGAATCCTGGGTATACATTTTGTAAATAGTGCAATACCTCCAGGGCGCATAACTGCACTTTACAAGCCAGGGAAGGTGCCTGAATCCTGGGGTAAACATTGTTTAATTGTTTAAGTGTTTTTAAATGTATGGAACAGTGTTTGTCTCTTTCAAAACTCTCCCGTCATTGGCCGGATACATGGGGACGATTTTATATTCACTATGACCGTTAATATTCCAGTGAGATGAAGTACGTCCGTGACGGGTGATCCCATGTTATTTTGTCCGAAAACCAGAGCATTCCTTATCTGGCTGAAGCTCCGAAAATTCGGGTCGTACAGTGATGACACTACATGTATGGAATATGTGGAGTCTCAGCTTTAATCGGATATCTTGTTTGTGCAGTTACGATAAGTAATAAGGGCATTTTGAGAGTGAGTGCTGTGCAAAACTCTGTTAGCATTAGTTAGCATTTTTTCGCAAAATGCTAATTCTAAGGCTTGGTATTACTCTTGTGTTTCTTTTAGCTAAAAATGGTTCATATCTTCAGTTAGCTGAGATTATTACCGTTAATCTGGTGCTACACATTAATAGTTTCATAAATTTAAGAAGACCTGAGACATTATCTAAAAAAAAAAGTGGGAGGGGTCCAATGGGGGGATCGCCGGGCTTAAGAGGTTAAGAGGATAGCAGTAGGAAAGGCAACAGGACGAGGTGATTAAGAGGATGGCAGTAGGAAAGGCACCAGGACGAGGCGGTTAAGTGGATAGCAGTAGTGACGGTTAAGAGGATAGCAGTAGGAAAGGCACCAGGACAAGAATGTTAAGAGGATAGCAGTCGGAAAGGCACCAGGACAAGGCGGTTAAGTGGATAGCAGTAGTGACGGTTAAGAGGATAGCAGTAGGAAAGGCACCAGGACAAGAATGTTAAGAGGATAGCAGTAGGAAAGGCACCAGGACAAAAATGTTAAGAGGATAGCAGTAGGAAAGGCACCAGGACAAGGCGGTTAAGAGGATAACAGTAGGAAAGGCACCAGGACAAGACGGTTAAGAGGATAGCAGTAGGAAAGGCACCAGGACAAGACGGTTTGACATCTAATTTTTACAATTTGCTTTAGGTAATCTGAATGTGATTTCAATGACATATAATTCTTCCTTTACAGTCTGTAGCATTTGTCATGTTCAACCGCCCCAACGAGAAGCACTTATTGAATTCAGACTCAGACCAATGCTCAAGTTGGTTCAATATCAAAGACTTGCACCTCTTCATGGCTTATGAGTTTCCACGTGGGGTTTTCCACCATCTTCTCTGACTTTTATTTTTGTCTTCTAATACAGGGGTTCCCAACCTTTATTGTGCCAAGGACCGGTAGATACATTAAAAAAAAATCGCGGACCGGTTGTCAATTTTAACTGATTTTAATATTTACTTACCACCAGCAGGTAGCAACAGAGGCTAATTGTATGTAACAGCCTGAACAAATACTAGAACAATATGCATCCAAAACATATTAACAAGTTTAAAAAAGAACCGGTGTTGTTTTTTGGTTTTAAAACCGACGTTATTCAGTTTTTAAACCAAAACGGGAAAACAGATAAATCAACGTTTTGGTTTGTTTGTATGATTTACGGATAATCCAGTGAATGCTGGGAAAACGAGGAGAAGGCGCATTATGAAGGAGATGTCCGGTCGCCAGTGTGTGTGTGTGTGTGTGTGTGTGTGTGTGTGTGTGTGTGTGTGTGTGTGTGTGTGTGTGTGTGTGTGTGTGTGTGTGTGTGACACTGGCATGTTTTCAGAAGATATTATGATAGTGTCGTTCGTTCCGGTGCACTCCCGACAGCATTTAGCACTACATCGAGATTAAGATTAAACACATTTATTTTGGGAACAGCCACATATATGCCGGTGTCGGACAGACACAAACACACCGAACACACAGAGCTGAGCTGAGCAGAGCACATACACACACACACATCATGCGCCTTGGTGACTGACTGGACATCTCCTTCATAAAACTAATAAAAGGGGGAGTAATCGGGCAGTTCGATGTGTGTAGATGTGTGTGTGGTTAACACGTAGCAGCCTGCAGTCACTCTTAAACTGTTCTGATTAAGTTAAACACAGCGAAGGCGGTGCGTAAAAAGGCACAGCTCTTTACCGAGTCCAATCCAGTGCTTAAACAAATAGCTCTACACCCCTGGCCGACATGTCCTTAAAATGAAGTCCGAGTTTGAAATATATCTCAAATAATGTATGCACCACCATTTCCCCACATAAACATAACAGTCTGCAATCAAACGGTTGTCTCCTATGCGCTCCTCTTCCTACTTGGCGCACCGGTAACATGCTCGTGCACAAAGAGGCTGAGACCTTAGGCTGAGCCGCCGAATCCCTCGGAACATCATAAAAGCCATTTTCAACGGTTTTCTGGTGAAAGATTAACTAGCTACTGGATGATAATATGACTGGTGGCATAGGTGCGAAAATTAAACACTTTTTGAAAAAAATATTATGATAAAATATTTTTAGATATTTATAATTCTGCAAATATTACGATAAACTCACAGCTATTTCGCGGCCCGGCAGTAACACCTCCGCGGCCCGGTACCGGTCCGCGGACCGGGGGTTGGGAACCCCTGTTCTAATATATGACGTGTTCAACCGCCCCAACGAGAAGCACTTATTGAATTCAGACTCAGACCAATGCTCAAGTTGGTTCAATATCAAAGACTTGCACCTCTTCATGGCTTCTGAGTTTCCACGTGGGGTTTTCCACCATCTTCTCTGACTTTTATTTTTGTCTTAAAAAAACTTTAAATTAAACATTGCATATGAACATATAGATAACACACTGGATGATGCAGGGTCAGCAAAACTACCCCAACAAAAGCACTTACTGCAATGTAAACAAAGTTAGTGTTTTTGTAAAGGTTATCATAATGACCAAATCTGAACTCTGAAGACTGAAATTATATTGTATGTGATGGAATCAGATACAAATAGATGCAACAAATGTGAGCATTTGAGAAACAATATTTCTGTTGAATTCCTCACAACCAAGACAACCCCAAAGAGAAGCACTTATGAAGACAAAAAAACATTAGTGTTTTGCTTTAGGGTAATCTGAATGTGATTTCAGTGACATGTTTAGTTATAGTCTGTAGCATTTGTCCTCTTCAACCGCCCAACAGGAAGCACTTGCTGAATTCAAATGCTCAAGTTGGGCCAATATCAAAGACTTTCATTTCCTACAGTCAAGGCATCTTCCATCATGATTTTACCGTTTTCCAAGGGGTTCCTTTCCAACATCTCCTTTGCTGTGTCTCAGTGGAAGTGTTGTTTCTTACAAAGATGTACCCTTCTTAAGTACTGAATGCAGACATTTCCAGCCAACCCCGCCTCAGTTTTGATTGCTTTCAACGACCATTGTAAGTAAACACCCGCACTCTCAACCATCACCTGATATGAACGGACTGCTATCACCTAACAAGTGATCAATCAGAGTTGTTGATGTTTCTCGTTGCAACTCTGGCAGCAATACTTAAACAATGCTAAGAAGCTCAGGCAATGAATATCCACTTCAGAAGGCACATTCAGCTTAAGGCCCCGCTCACACGAGGCCGTTTGCGTTTTATGCACAGTATTCGTATTCAAAAAAGTCTTCCGTTCACATGCATTTGTTTCATTTAACGTGTCTGTTCAAACGAGGCCGCTGGAAACTCTGTAGTACATATGCTGGGACTGTAAGTGGCGCTGTAACTTCCGCCAATATACACCAAAAGCCCGAAGAAGAGCAGCCTGGAGCAGCCCCGCAGCAATGTTGCCATGGCTACCCTTCTGTTTAAGCCCTGAAACTGAAACTGAAACTGAAAGAAACCGAATCTGTTGTTGCTGATGGTTGTGGTAGAGGAGCTGTATATTTTTGCACTAATATCTGTAGCATGGTCAGTAGCAGTAGCACTAGCAGTAGCTACTGACAGGAGGAAGTCAGTGTGTGTGGCGATTGCTGGTATTCAGCGGGATATAGTAATTTCCTCAGCATATGGATAAATGCAACGGGAAGTTAACTGAAAGAAACCAAGAAGCACGTCTCTGTGGATATTGCATCGAGAGGACGGCTCAGAAAGAGAGATATTCTCTACAAACACCGGGTGAGATGCACCTTTGTCAATATAATGGATCAATGCATGAAATCTGACTCTGTTTATTTTGTTTAAGGAGTATATTGGGCGTTAACAATTCTGGTTTGCCTTTTATAATATTATTTCATTCAAGAACCCCTTGTGCGTTTAATTAACACAGCTATTTTTGATAGTTGCTAGTACAGCAGTGAGCAGGAGAGGCGGGGCTATCCTATTTTTCCAGGCAATATTCGTATAGAGGCGATTAAACGGACTCGGTTGACCCCCCAGAGCGTTTCGTTTGCAAATCTATCCACCTTGGGACCCGTTATCGTTTGTGTGGTCAGTTTCTATCGGCCTCGTCTAAATAATAGGGCTATACGCACGCGAAACTATGCAGATACAAGCCGTTTTCTCCTCGTGTAAACGGCGCCTAAGTCTCCAAATCAAATCTTGAGATAATGTGTATCACTGCATGTCAATACTATGCAATCTACAGGTAACTTCTCGTATATAGTACAGAATAATGACTCATTTTGAAGTTGGGAGGTGACTGCATTCTGTCCATACTCAAAGACATAGACTATAGTTGAAATGTCATATCTTACTAAAGTTGAATACTAATGTACAACTAACACACTGGGAGAAATACAGGTCAACAAAACTACCCCAACAAGTAGCACTTACTGCATTACACTCAAGTCAGTGCCTGTGTTTGGGTAATTTGGTGACAAATACATGCAATAAATGGTGAGCATTTGAGAAACAATATTTCTGTTGAATTCCTCACAACCAAGACAACCCCAAAGAGAAGCACTTATGAAGACCAAAATCATTAGTGTCTTGCTTTAGGGTAATCTGAATGTGATTTCAATGACATATAATTCTTCCTTTACAGTCTGTAGCATTTGTCATGTTCAACCGCCCCAACGAGAAGCACTTATTGAATTCAGACTCAGACCAATGCTCACGTTGGTTCAATATCAAAGACTTGCAACTTTTCATGGCTTCTGAGTTTCCACGTGGGGTTTTCCACCATCTTCTCTGACTTTTATTTTTGTCTTAAAAAAACTTAAATTAAACATTGCATATGAACATATAGATACCATTGGATGATGCTGGGTCAGCAAAACTACCCCAACAAAAGCACTTACTGCAATGTAAACAAAGTTAGTGTTTTTGTAAAGGTAATAATAAGGACCAAATCTGAACTCCTGATGACATAAATTATATTGTATGTGATGGAATCAGATACAAATAGATTGAACAAATGGTCAGCATTTGAGAAACAATATTTCTGTTGAATTCCTCACAACCAAGACAACCCCAAAGAGAAGCACTTATGAAGACAAAAATCATTAGTGTTTTGCTTTAGGGTAATCTGAATGTGATTTCAATGACATATAATTCTTCCTTTACAGTCTGTAGCATTTGTCATGTTCAACCGCCCCAACGAGAAGCACTTATTGAATTCAGACTCAGACCAATGCTCACGTTGGTTCAATATCAAAGACTTGCAACTTTTCATGGCTTCTGAGTTTCCACGTGGGGTTTTCCACCATCTTCTCTGACTTTTTTTTGTCTTAAAAAAAACTTAAAATTAAACATTGCATATGAACATATAGATAACCCATTGGATGATGCAGGGTCAGCAAAACTACCCCAACAAAAGCACTTACTGCAATGTAAACAAAGTTAGTGTTTTTGTAAAGGTTATCATAATGACCAAATCTGAACTCTGAAGACTGAAATTATATTGTATGTGATGGAATCAGATACAAATAGATGCAGCAAATTGTGAGCATTTGAGAAACAATATTTCTGTTGAATTCCTCACAACCAAGACAACCCCAAAGAGAAGCACTTATGAAGACAAAAAAACATTAGTGTTTTGCTTTAGGGTAATCTGAATGTGATTTCAATGACATGTTTAGTTATAGTCTGTAGCATTTGTCCTCTTCAACCGCCCCAACAGGACACTTGCTGAATTCAAATGCTCAAGTTGGGCCAATATCAAAGACTTTCAATTTCCTACAGTCAAGGCATCTTCCATCATGATTTTACCGTTTTCCAAGGGGTTCCTTTCCAACATCTCCTTTGCTGTGCCTCAGTGGAAGTGTTGTTTCTTGCAAAGATGTACCCTTCTTAAGTACTGAATGCAGACATTTCCGGTCAACCCCCTCAGTTTTGATTGCATTCAACGACCATTGTAAGTAAACACCCGCACTCTCAACCATCACCTGATATGAACGGACTGCTATCACCTAACAAGTGGTCAATCAGAGTTGTTGATGTTTCTCGTTGCAACTCTGGCAGCAGCAGCAATACTTAAACAATGCTAAGAAGCTCAGGCAATGAATATCCACTTCAGAAGGCACATTCAGCTTAAGTCTCCAAATCAAATCTTGAGATAATGTGTATCACTGCATGTCAATACTATGCAATCTACAGGTAACTTC
The DNA here is from genome assembly GCA_012861695.1 of Trematomus loennbergii. NCBI lineage: Eukaryota > Metazoa > Chordata > Actinopteri > Perciformes > Nototheniidae > Trematomus > Trematomus loennbergii. The sequence continues at coordinate 7,177 of JAAOOA010000017.1, forward strand.
TGTCAGTAATATAGTACAGAATAATGACTCATTTTGAAGTTGGGAGGTGACTGCATTCTGTCCATACTCAAAGACATAGACTATAGTTGAAATGTTCATATCTTACTAAAGTTGAATACTAATGTACAACTAACACACTGGGAGAAATACAGGTCAACAAAACTACCCCAACAAGTAGCACTTACTGCATTACACTCAAGTCAGTGCCTGTGTTTGGGTAATTTGGGTGACAAATACATGCAATAAATGGTGAGCATTTGAGAAACAATATTTCTGTTGAATTCCTCACAACCAAGACAACCCCAAAGAGAAGCACTTATGAAGACCAAAATCATCAGTGTCTTGCTTTAGGGTAATCTGAATGTGATTTCAATGACATATAATTCTTCCTTTACAGTCTGTAGCATTTGTCATGTTCAACCGCCCCAACGAGAAGCACTTATTGAATTCAGACTCAGACCAATGCTCACGTTGGTTCAATATCAAAGACTTGCAACTTTTCATGGCTTCTGAGTTTCCACGTGGGGTTTTCCACCATCTTCTCTGACTTTTATTTTTGTCTTCTAAATAACGTAAAAATTAAAGTTGCATATGAACATATAGATAACACATTGGATGATGCAGGGTCAGCAAAACTACCCCAACAAAAGCACTTACTGCAATGTAAACAAAGTTAGTGTTTTTGTAAAGGTTATCATAATGACCAAATCTGAACTCCTGATGACATAAATTATATTGTATGTGATGGAATCAGATACAAATAGATTGAACAAATGGTCAGCATTTGAGAAACAATATTTCTGTTGAATTCCTCACAACCAAGACAACCCAAAGAGAAGCACTTATGAAGACAAAATCATTAGTGTTTTGCTTTAGGGTAATCTGAATGTGATTTCAATGACATATAATTCTTCCTTTACAGTCTGTAGCATTTGTCATGTTCAACCGCCCCAACGAGAAGCACTTATTGAATTCAGACTCAGACCAATGCTCACGTTGGTTCAATATCAAAGACTTGCAACTTTTCATGGCTTCTGAGTTTCCACGTGGGGTTTTCCACCATCTTCTCTGACTTTTATTTTTGTCTTAAAAAAAACTTAAAATTAAACATTGCATATGAACATATAGATAACCCATTGGATGATGCAGGGTCAGCAAAACTACCCCAACAAAGCACTTACTGCAATGTAAACAAAGTTAGTGTTTTTGTAAAGGTTATCATAATGACCAAATCTGAACTCTGAAGACTGAAATTATATTGTATGTGATGGAATCAGATACAAATAGATGCAGCAAATTGTGAGCATTTGAGAAACAATATTTTGTTGAATTCCTCACAACCAAGACAACAAAGAGAAGCACTTATGAAGACAAAAAAACATTAGTGTTTTGCTTTAGGGTAATCTGAATGTGATTTCAATGACATGTTTAGTTTAGTCTGTAGCATTTGTCCTCTTCAACCGCCCCAACAGGAAGCACTTGCTGAATTCAAATGCTCAAGTTGGGCCAATATCAAAGACTTTCAATTTCCTACAGTCAAGGCATCTTCCATCATGATTTTACCGTTTTCCAAGGGGTTCCTTTCCAACATCTCCTTTGCTGTGCCTCAGTGGAAGTGTTGTTTCTTGCAAAGATGTACCCTTCTTAAGTACTGAATGCAGACATTTCCGGTCAACCCCACCTCAGTTTTGATTGCATTCAACGACCATTGTAAGTAAACACCCGCACTCTCAACCATCACCTGATATGAACGGACTGCTATCACCTAACAAGTGGTCAATCAGAGTTGTTGATGTTTCTCGTTGCAACTCTGGCAGCAGCAGCAATACTTAAACAATGCTAAGAAGCTCAGGCAATGAATATCCACTTCAGAAGGCACATTCAGCTTCAGGCGCCGTTTACACGAGGAGAATACGGCTTGTATCTGCATAGTTTCGCGTGCGTATAGCCCTATTATTTAGACGAGGCCGATAGAAACTGACCACACAAACGATAACGGGTCCCAAGGTGGATAGATTTGCAAACGAAACGCTCTGGGGGGTCAACCGAGTCCGTTTAATCGCCTCTATACGAATATTGCCTGGAAAAATAGGATAGCCCCGCCTCTCCTGCTCACTGCTGTACTAGCAACTATCAAAAATAGCTGTGTTAATTAAACGCACAAGGGGTTCTTGAATGAAATAATATTATAAAAGGCAAACCAGAATTGTTAACGCCCAATATACTCCTTAAACAAAATACAAACAAACAAAATAAACAGAGTCAGATTTCATGCATTGATCCATTATATTGACAAAGGTGCATCTCACCCGGTGTTTGTAGAGAATATCTCTCTTTCTGAGCCGTCCTCTCGATGCAATATCCACAGAGACGTGCTTCTTGGTTTCTTTCAGTTAACTTCCCCGTAGCATTTATCCATATGCTGAGGAAATTACTATATCCCGCTGAATACCAGCAATAGCCACACACACTGACTTCCTCCTGTCAGTAGCTACTGCTAGTGCTACTGCTACTGACCATGCTACAGATATTAGTGCAAAAATATACAGCTCCTCTACCACAACCATCAGCAACAACAGATTCGGTTTCTTTCAGTTTCAGTTTCAGGGCTTAAACAGAAGGGTAGCCATGGCAACATTGCTGCGGGGCTGCTTCAGGCTGCTCTTCTTCGGGCTTTTGGTGTATATTGGCGGAAGTTACAGCGCCACTTACAGTCCCAGCATATGTACTACAGAGTTTCCAGCGGCCTCGTTTGAACAGACACGTTAAATGAAACAAATGCATGTGAACGGAAGACTTTTTTGAATACGAATACTGTGCATAAAACGCAAACGGCCTCGTGTGAGCGGGGCCTAAGTCTCCAATTCAAATCTTGAGATAATGTGTATCACTGCATGTCAATACTATGCAATCTACAGGTAACTTCTGTCGTAATATAGTACAGAATAATGACTCATTTTGAAGTTGGGAGGTGACTGCATTCTGTCCATACTCAAAGACATAGACTATAGTTGAAATGTTCATATCTTACTAAAGTTGAATACTAATGTACAACTAACACACTGGGAGAAATACAGGTCAACAAAACTACCCCAACAAGTAGCACTTACTGCATTACACTCAAGTCAGTGCCTGTGTTTGGGTAATTTGGGTGACAAATACATGCAATAAATGGTGAGCATTTGAGAAACAATATTTATGTTGAATTCCTCACAACCAAGACAACCCCAAAGAGAAGCACTTATGAAGACCAAAATCATCAGTGTCTTGCTTTAGGGTAATCTGAATGTGATTTCAATGACATATAATTCTTCCTTTACAGTCTGTAGCATTTGTCATGTTCAACCGCCCCAACGAGAGCACTTATTGAATTCAGACTCAGACCAATGCTCACGTTGGTTCAATATCAAAGACTTGCAACTTTTCATGGCTTCTGAGTTTCCACGTGGGGTTTTCCACCATCTTCTCTGACTTTTATTTTTGTCTTAAAAACTAAAATAAGTTGCATATGAACATATAGATAACATTGGATGATGCTGGGTCAGCAAAACTACCCCAACAAAAGCACTTACTGCAATGTAAACAAAGTTAGTGTTTTGTAAAGGTAATAATGACCAAATCTGAACTCTGAAGACTGAAATTATATTGTATGTGATGGAATCAGATACAAATAGATGAACAAATGTGAGCATTTGAGAAACAATATTTCTGTTGAATTCCTCACAACCAAGACAACCCCAAAGAGAAGCACTTATGAAGACAAAAAAACATTAGTGTTTTGCTTTAGGGTAATCTGAATGTGATTTCAATGACATGTTTAGTTATAGTCTGTAGCATTTGTCCTCTTCAACCGCCCCAACAGGAAGCACTTGCTGAATTCAAATGCTCAAGTTGGGCCAATATCAAAGACTTTCAATTTCCTACAGTCAAGGCATCTTCCATCATGATTTTACCGTTTTCCAAGGGGTTCCTTTCCAACATCTCCTTTGCTGTGCCTCAGTGGAAGTGTTGTTTCTTGCAAAGATGTACCCTTCTTAAGTACTGAATGCCGATTTCCGGCAAACCCCGCCTCAGTTTTGATTGCATTCAACGACCATTGTAAGTAAACACCCGCACTCTCAACCATCACCTGATATGAACGGACTGCTATCACCTAACAAGTGGTCAATCAGAGTTGTTGATGTTTCTCGTTGCAACTCTGGCAGCAGCAGCAATACTTAAACAATGCTAAGAAGGCAATGAATATCCACTTCAGAAGGCACATTCAGCTTAAGCCTCCAAATCAAATCTTGAGATAATGTGTATCACTGCATGTCAATACTATGCAATCTACAGGTAACTTCTGTAGTAATATAGTACAGAATAATGACTCATTTTGAAGTTGGGAGGTGACTGCATTCTGTCCATACTCAAAGACAGACTATAGTTGAAATGTGCATATCTTACTAAAGTTGAATACTAATGTACAACTAACACACTGGGAGAAATAAGGTCAACAAAACTACCCCAACAAGTAGCACTTACTGCATTACACTCAAGTCAGTGCCTGTGTTTGGGTAATTTGGGTGACAAATACATGCAATAAATGGTGAGCATTTGAGAAACAATATTTCTGTTGAATTCCTCACAACCAAGACAACCCCAAAGAGAAGCACTTATGAAGACCAAAATCATTAGTGTCTTGCTTTAGGGTAATCTGAATGTGATTTCAATGACATATAATTCTTCCTTTACAGTCTGTAGCATTTGTCATGTTCAACCGCCCCAACGAGAAGCACTTATTGAATTCAGACTCAGACCAATGCTCACGTTGGTTCAATATCAAAGACTTGCAACTTTTCATGGCTTCTGAGTTTCCACGTGGGGTTTTCCACCATCTTCTCTGACTTTTATTTTTGTCTTCTAATATATGACGTAAAAATAAAGTGTGCATATGAACATATAGATAACACATTGGATGATGCAGGGTCAGCAAAACTACCCCAACAAAAGCACTTACTGCAATGTAAACAAAGTTAGTGTTTTTGTAAAGGTAATAATAAGGACCAAATCTGAACTCCTGATGACATAAATTATATTGTATGTGATGGAATCAGATACAAATAGATTGAACAAATGGTCAGCATTTGAGAAACAATATTTCTGTTGAATTCCTCACAACCAAGACAACCCCAAAGAGAAGCACTTATGAAGACAAAAATCATTAGTGTTTTGCTTTAGGGTAATCTGAATGTGATTTCAATGACATATAATTCTTCCTTTACAGTCTGTAGCATTTGTCATGTTCAACCGCCCCAACGAGAAGCACTTATTGAATTCAGACTCAGACCAATGCTCACGTTGGTTCAATATCAAAGACTTGCAACTTTCATGCTTCTGAGTTTCCACGTGGGGTTTTCCACCATCTTCTCTGACTTTTATTTTTGTCTTAAAAAAAACTAAAATTAAACATTGCATATGAACATATAGATAACACGCTGGATGATGCTGGGTCAGCAAAACTACCCCAACAAAAGCACTTACTGCAATGTAACAAAGTTAGTGTTTTTGTAAAGGTTATCATAATGACCAAATCTGAACTCTGAAGACTGAAATGATATTGTGTGTGATGGAATCAGATACAAATAGATGCAACAAATTGTGAGCATTTGAGAAACAATATTTCTGTTGAATTCCTCACAACCAAGACAACCCCAAAGAGAAGCACTTATGAAGAAAAAAACATTAGTGTTTTGCTTTAGGGTAATCTGAATGTGATTTCAATGACATGTTTAGTTATAGTCTGTAGCATTTGTCCTCTTCAACCGCCCCAACAGGAAGCACTTGCTGAATTCAATTGCAAATCAATGCTCAAGTTGGGCCAATATCAAAGACTTTCAATTTCCTACAGTAAAGGCATCTTCCATCATGATTTTACCGTTTTCCAAGGGGTTCCTTTCCAACATCTCCTTTGCTGTGCTCAGTGGAAGTGTTGTTTCTTGCAAAGATGTACCCTTCTTAAGTACTGAATGCAGACATTTCCAGCAACCCTCATTTTGATTGCTTTCAACGACCATTGTAAGTAAACACCCGCACTCTCAACCATCACCTGATATGAACGGACTGCTATCACCTAACAAGTGGTCAATCAGAGTTGTTGATGTTTCTCGTTGCAACTCTGGCAGCAGCAGCAATACTTAAACAATGCTAAGAAGCTCAGGCAATGAATATCCACTTCAGAAGGCACATTCAGCTTAAGTCTCCAAATCAAATCTTGAGATAATGTGTATCACTGCATGTCAATACTATGCAATCTACAGGTAACTTCTGTAGTAATATAGTACAGAATAATGACTCATTTTGAAGTTGGGAGGTGACTGCATTCTGTCCATACTCAAAGACATAGACTATAGTTGAAATGTGCATATCTTACTAAAGTTGACTACTAATGTACAACTAACACACTGGGAGAAATAAAGGTCAACAAAACTACCCCAACAAGTAGCACTTACTGCATTACACTCAAGTCAGTGCCTGTGTTTGGGTAATTTGGGTGACAAATACATGCAATAAATGGTGAGCATTTGAGAAACAATATTTCTGTTGAATTCCTCACAACCAAGACAACCCCAAAGAGAAGCACTTATGAAGACCAAAATCATTAGTGTCTTGCTTTAGGGTAATCTGAATGTGATTTCAATGACATATAATTCTTCCTTTACAGTCTGTAGCATTTGTCATGTTCAACCGCCCCAAAGAGAAGCACTTATTGAATTCAGACTCAGACCAATGCTCACGTTGGTTCAATATCAAAGACTTGCAACTTTTCATGGCTTCTGAGTTTCCACGTGGGGTTTTCCACCATCTTCTCTGACTTTTATTTTTGTCTTCTAATATATGACGTAAAAATAAAGTGTTCATTTGAACATATAGATAACACATTGGATGATGCAGGGTCAGCAAAACTACCCCAACAAAAGCACTTACTGCAATGTAAACAAAGTTAGTGTTTTTGTAAAGGTAATAATAAGGACCAAATCTGAACCTCTGATGACATAAATTATATTGTATGTGATGGAATCAGATACAAATAGATGCAACAAATTGTGAGCATTTGAGAAACAATATTTCTGTTGAATTCCTCACAACCAAGACAACCCCAAAGAGAAGCACTTATGAAGACCAAAATCATTAGTGTCTTGCTTTAGGGTAATCTGAATGAGATTTCAATTACATATCAATGTTGTATCCACACGCAAACGTGTACTTAGCTTTTCAGCAGTTTCTGTAGTGTAGTGGTCATCACGTTCACCTCACACGCGAAAGGTCCCCGTCTCAAAACCGGGCAGAAACACTCTTCTTTGATCCTGATCAACTTCAAAGAACTCAACCAAGAAAAGTTATCGGGAATCTAGATAGAGTAAAAAGCACTTTCAGAAATATCGCAGTTGAATGTTGAGTCTTTTCAAGACAATTGTTGGATGAGCAAGACAATTGTTTGTTGAGCATGACTTTTTAATTGTACGGCTTTGGCTCTCCGTGTATTCAAATTGAAGAGGCATGTCGTCCTGTGAACAACTGAAGGTTCTATTTCGTCCCTACTGACCGCCAGAGGCGGTGCTTTAGCACTGGATATATCCATCGCGCGCTTGCGCAGCTCGAGTACCAATACCAACAAAGTCACCTGTGACCCACGTGACACCGGCTATATCAGCCGGTGTCGTCAGAGGATCTGTTCCTTTTCATCTTCTCGCTGCGCGAGAGTACCGTGGCTACATTCTTGTAGCCTACAGCGTTCAGGTTTGAACGTTTGATCTGAGGGATTTCTCAGCATACAGCTGGCCGCGTGCAGCTTCGCGACTGATAGTCGGAGCTACGGGTTGTTAACGCGTCCTCCAGGAGCTGTGGCCGGCTGTGCGCTGTGCAGAGCCTCGACGGACAGGTTTTGTGTCAACTTGTGGTGATGGCTGTGTTCCCGCACCCTCTCCCAGCTAAGTTGTCCTGATTGCTGTCTTGTTTATTGTTTGGCTACTTTCTGGTGACGACAGTGTTCCCGCTTCCTCTCCCATAAAGTTGCCCTTATTATGCTCTTTTGAAAGTTTCATTAGCATTGGGGTTCCCAGCTTAGCTGCGTTCAATTTATTATGGAAAGCCCACGGTGCCATATTTTGCCCGTTTTTTGTTTAGGTGCAGAGAGTAAGGTAAGTACTGGCCATAGTTACTACTGTAACTACGGTCCGAGGCCATGTAACTACGGCATGGTTACTACTGTAACCATGGCCTATGGTTCTATGCGGGCTGTTCTATTCCTTAGAAGCTAATTATTGGTCTTAACATTTGTGTTTTGATTTGGTCTCGCTGGATTGTTAGCAGCAGCCGCTGGGCTAACACCTTGCATGTACTGTTAAGCTTCATTATTAACTCAGCCGGTGAGGGCAGTACTCTCACTCCCGCTCCCGGTAACGTATGGTTTTGATTGCAGTAGCGCTATATTGTTGTATTTACCGCTCCTAGTACTAGACTCCTAGCACTAGGATGGGTAGATGCAGAGAACAATCTTCACTGTGTGTGCTGTGTGCTCTGCATGTGTGGCCATTAAGAGGATTTTATCCTCCCAAGATTATATTATCTAGTGTGCAGCCGCTTGGCTGACACTTTTAAGCACCGGCCACGGTTACTTTTGCCATAGTTACTACTGTATCTACGGTTCTAAGCCGTTTAAGTATTGGCCATAGTTACTACTGTAACTATGGCTCTGTGCTGTTCTCTTCTTTGGAAGCTAGTTATCTGGTCTTAAACATTTGTGTTATTTGACTTGATTTCGCTTGATTGTTAGCAGCAGCCGCTTGGCTAATGCCTTGCATGGTCTGTTAAGCTTCATTATTAACTCAGCTGGTGAAGGCAGTGCGCTTGATTCTTAGCAGCAGCTGCCTGGCTAAACTGCCCCGTTAAGCTTCTTCGTTTAATCTAGCTAGGTGTAGGCAGTGCTCTCGCTCCCGCTCCCTCTGCTAGTAACGTGGGTGTAGGTCATTCACATCCCTCTCTGTGTTCGGCGAGTAGGAGCATTGCTCTACTCTTTCCGTTCAGCAGGTAGCTGGTGAAGGCTGTGTTCCCGCACCCGCTCCCGGTTACGCTGCATCTTGCATTTGTCTCTGACTCAACCAGTGAAGGCAGTGTTCTCGCCCCCGCTCCTGGTAGGCGTGTACTTGATTCTAGCAGCAGCCGCCCGACTAAACTGTCCTGTTAAACTTCTTTATTTAATCCAGCTAGGTGAAGGCAGTGTTCTCGCTCCCGCTCCCTCTGCTGGTAACGTGGGTGTAGTTACATCCCTCTTTGTGTTCGGCGAGTAGGAGCATTGCTCTACTCTTTCCGTTCAGCAGGTGGCTGGTGAAGGCTGTGTTCCCGCACCCGCTCCCGGTTACGCTGCATCTGGCATTAGTCTCGAACTTGACCAGTCTCCTGGTAGACGCTAACTGCTTTATTAGTTAGGCTCTACTCTTTCCGTTCAGCAGGTAGCTGGTGAAGGCTGTGTTCCCGCACCCGCTCCCGGTTACGCTGCATCTGGCATTCGTTTCTGACTCAACCAGTGAAGGCAGTGTTCTCGCCCCCCTCCTGGTAGACGCTAGACTGCCTTGTTTATTAATCCAGCTAGGTGAAGGCAGTGCTCTTGCTCCCGCTCCCTCTGCCGGTAACGTGGGTGTAGTTTCATCCCTCTTTCTGTTCGGCGAGTAGCAGCACCGCTCTACTCTTTCCGTTCAGTAGGTAGCTGGTGAAGGCTGCTGCGCTCCCGGCTACGCTGCATCTGGCTACCTACAGAATGGCTCATTCATGTAGCACCTGTATGGCTTCTCTTGAGCCCGAGGACGGCCAGGACCGCTGCCCCTCTTGCCTCGGCCTCGAGCATCTAAGGGAGGCTCTCACGGTAAGCGCCTGCATGAGCTGTAGCTTCATGCCTCGGGCGCTCAGAGTGGCTAGAGTCGCAGAGGTGGCACCTCTCCTCGTCACAACTTCCTCCAGCTCAGTCTGGCCGTTCCCGGCAACTTGATGGAGTGATGGCTTGGGTTCACCCCCAGGAGAGGACTTCAGGAAACTTGAAGTTTTCCACACATATGGTGGACTTCCTTCTTTGTTCTCCTGCAGTCAATCGTCAACTCCTTGGTTTTAGAGGTGTTACGGACCAGTTGTTGTCCTAACGCCACTCAGATTATTCCCTTGACTTCACTAGATAGACTTATTCTCAAATCAGTCTTCATCTTCCATATTGCAACCACTATCCTGCTACAACTGAGATGTAGAAGCGGGCTTTTTTCAGGGTACTCAACGAAAGATTCCACCGAGATTTGAACTCGGATCGCTGGATTCAGAGTCCAGAGTGCTAACCATTACACCATGGAACCACACAATATGTCCACACTGTATACAAAGAGATGGTATCTTTACACAGAGACTCAGACACGTAACTAACTCATCTCTCTACCGCTTCACCTTCAACTGCAAACTGCACCAGTATGCACCAAGGTCATAGTTGGTTGAAATAAACAGAACAATATCCTTTGAAATGAGCAGAGAGGCAATGTTGTGCTCAACAGACCACACCTCTCCTATACCTGGCTGCGGCCCAAGATGTGTTGTTTTGGCTCCTCGAGTTACTCAAAGGGCTCTTCCCAAATCTTGACAATTTCCCCAGCCAGGGTCAGTAGACGAGTGAATGTTGAAGCTTTGCAAGACAACTGTTGTTTGATGATTACTTTCCGCATCAATACACAGGCTGAACAATTTAAGCTTGTATGCACACCTCCATAGCTCAGTTGGAAGATTGGAGGACTGTAGGTTGATCATCGTAGCAACGTTTGCATCGGCTACACTTTAGCACTTGAGATAACGGATGCATCGTCTTATGTAAATATGGCCTTGTGAACAGGGTTAAAATGGACGGAGAGAATCTGATGATCCAAAGAATTTACAATTAGCAGAGGATGGTTTCAATCCATCAACCTCTGGGTTATGGGCCCAGCACGCTTCCGCTGCGCCACTCTGCTTGATGTTTAGAACTCCAAGGCTGGCAAAAATGTACTGTACTCATTGTCGGCCGTTTCAATTTTCAAACTTGACAAAGGCAGCGCATACCAGATCCAATCGTTCTTCTTTACCTTTGGCAATAGAGGCCCTTAAAAAATACAATTGCAGGAGTTTTGCCTTTTATGTTCATTGTGTCTGAGGCACTGATGATTGTCTGTTGAGTAAGCGTATTGTGCCTCCTATGTACAAGGTTAACATTGAAAGTGACGATGATATGTCCCAATGCGTCTCAGTGTACATGTTACTCCAGCTGCATATCAGTTTACTCCACTCAAATTGCGCAAAACTCGTGTTCCATGGACAAACGTCTAATACACTCAAATTACAATAGATGGAGCTCTAGACTAATTTATAAAATGTGTAAAAATGTTGTTAACACTCTGGGTGTGTGAGACGAGTGAACCAAAACGTAAAACCTCCGCAATTAAAATAGTTTAATCGAGTTTGAGCACTAATATACCCATGTTTTGAACACTTTAGTGGGGTAAACATGTTATCTTTTCACTCTGGGTGTGTGGGACAAGTGAAACCACACTTAAAACCTCCTGAATTAATCATCATTTCCCACGACTTTAAACCTTTTTTTGACCTTATTTCAACACTCATGTAGCCATGTTTGCAGCGCTGCTCACCGGGTAACCATGAATTACACTCTCCTGTTGAATTAAAACATTTCCCACGACTTTAAACACTAATGTGCCCATGATTCAGACACTTATTCCTGGGTACATGTGTTATCTTTTCCCCCTGGGTGTGTGCTACAAGTGAAACCACACTTAAAACCTCCCGAATGAAACATTTCCCCCACTTTAAACACTAATGTCCCTATGATTCAGACACTTATTCCTGGGTACATGTGGTATCTGTTCCCCCCTGGGTGTGTGTGTGTATGTCTGCCTGTGAGTGTGATATGCTGCTTAAAGCAGTGATTCTGCTGTTTTTAGTTTCTTGTACATTTAATAAATTAAATATGATTAATATGTACATTGTCCTGTCTATACTGACACGTTTATGTCTATATCTCCGTCTTTTTATTGAGTCCAATGTACACCGTCTTAAAAACGACAATTATGACTGAATTAAAACAGTTTTACCTTATTTTAATACTCATGTAGCCATGTTTGCAGCTGCTCACCGGGTAACACATGAATTACACTCTCCTGTTGAATTAAAACATTTCCCACGACTTTAAACACTAATGTGCCCATGATTCAGACACTTATTCCTTGGTACATGTGTTATCTGTTCCCCCCTGGGTGTGTGCTAGAAGTGAAACCACACTTAAAACCTCCTGAGTTAAAACATTTCCCACGACTTTAAACACTAATGTCCCCATGATTCAGACACTTATTCCTGGGTACATGTGTTATCTGTTCCCCCCCTGGGTGTGGGCTAGAAGTGAAACACACTTAAAACCTCCTGAATTAAAACATTTCCCCGACTTTAAACACTAATGTCCCATGATTCAGACACTTATTCCTGGGTACATGTGGTATCTGTTCCCCCCTGGGTGTGTGTATGTCTGCCTGTGAGTGTGATATGCGCTTAAAGCAGTGATTCTGCTGTTTTTAGCTTCTTGTACATTTAACAAATTAAATATGATTAATATGTACATTTTCCTGTCTATACTGACACGTTTATGTCCATAACTCCGTATGTTTATGTCGTCCAATGTACACTGTCTAAAAACGACAATAAAGAGTTAATTAAAACATTTTGGCCGCTCATAGGCGGCCTGCCATGCGCACCTTGAGTCCCCGGGCCCCCTGACTTAAGCACACTGCCTTGGACAAAACCCCATGTGCATAACTGCCAGACAAGCGTGCCCCTGGTAACCTAAAACTATGAAAAGTGTCTGAGTGTCAGGAGTCCGCAGTTGGATGCATAAGGGCGGACGGTAGACCACCACAACATCCACCCCCTTGTTAGTCTTACCAGGGGCACGAGGTTCTGGAGGGTGTGAATATCTGGATTTAGTCCGTGGGGGAGTGCTTAACTGCGGGGGCCCGGGGACTCATGGTGTGCAAGGTTATGGAGGAGTGCCACTGTTAGGGACTCATGCTGGAGGTCTCTAGTCCGTCCTTTGGGGGTCTGTGAGCCGCCACATAGAGCCTGCATTCAAACAGATTCACCAGTTTATAACATTACTTTAGCCCTGATCAGAGCCCTGTTTTCTGGGTAAGACAACGAGGTGCTGTACCCTGGGTCTCTGGGTCTATGGGTCTCTGAGACCCTGCTAACAGCAGTGACTCTGCTGCCTGCATTTAAACAGATTCACCAGTTTATAACATTACTTTAGCCCTGATCAGAGCCCTGTTTTCTGGGTAAGACAGCGAGGTGCTGTACTCTGGGTCTCTGGGTCTCTGAGACCCTGTTAACAGCAGTGACTCTGCTGCCTGCATTTAAACAGATTCACCAGTTTAGTTTAGTTTAGTTTGTTTAGTTTAGTTTAGTTTGTTTATTTATTTTTTCGAGCATGTAAAACCAAAGAAAATACAAATGAAACAAAAGGTGATACAGACATGATACAGTACTATACAAATGAATGCAATAACAAAACGAAACATTTAATTAATAATTGAATAATCTGTAGTATCATTGTCTCATATCAATAAACAACAAGCTTTAGCTCATTACACGTCCGAAAAGGGGTCGGAAGAAGTTTACACTTATTTAATCCGACCCCTTCTCCCTTTTTTTTTTTTTTTTTTTTACATCTTAAGGCGAGACACCCCAGGTGAATAGGGTAATTTTTTTAACTTAAAGATATCAGCTAGAAATTTCTCCAGTTAATTACTTACAATAAGGCAATTGTTTTTTGTATTACAAGTTTCTGAAATAGCATGTTTAAATATGCAAATGACCATTATCTCATGAAATATGCGCATATTTGAACACATTTCAGGAATCGAAATCTGAACTTTGGATAAAGCCAGGATCAAAATTCTTGTTTCATTTTGTAGTCATATTAGTATCTAAGGCTTTTGCAGAAGGGATTTAGGATATCTCTTTGTATCACTCCATAAATCAGAAAATACTGCCCTAAAATATCAATTTTCACCATGTTTTTAGGTATAAAATGTTATATAATTCAGGCTATAAAGGATATATGAACAAACCCTTCTGTAAAAGCCTTCATAATATTGATAGGAATATAACTGGAAGGTTTGGTGTATGTAACTGCTACTGAAGTGGAAATTTCTAACTCAGAGTAGGAGAAAAAACTCATTTTGAGAAAGGACCTTTAAAGATTGCAGTGTGACGCTAGCTAAACCCTCCTGTTATCTGGATGATAGCTTGCGCATCGACGCACTCCGTGAAGGTATTTCATGTTCGGGGTCATTTGTTTTTTGTGTAACCTTGCTTTGTGCAAGTGACAATTGTTGTCGTCTTCTCTGTGAACGTTTTTTTCGCCGTTATTTTGCCATTTTCAGATTTAAATTTCAAGCGGAAAGCTAACCAGGAAGTGCTTTAGCACACCACGTGACGCATCTGAACGAATCACGTTGTCAGAAATTGACACCAGCCAATGAGATTTCGTTTCTTGGTTTAAGACCCCTTTGCACTTTCACGATTGGTTGCTGATACAAAGGAAATGACCATATTTGGATCCGATGAGATTGTGCAGGAGACACGGAGCTTTCCAACGATACCTCTGATGACATGGTGCAAACAGCGGTCGCGGTACTTTATGTTACGTTAGAATGCTAACTTTTGGTGAATTTAGGAGAAATCTACAGACGCAAATAGACAAACTATAGTAAAATAAACACTTAAATGTGTATTTTGTATGTTTTCCTTCCAAAAGCCTGAAAGAAAACATGTTATGGAATCAAAATAGCACAAAATCTCAAAATTGACCAGTGCAGGAAAAACGATGTTTTTGCCTGCTGTGTCTCGCCTTAATATATGTTAACATATAATATAAATGTATACTTATAATCTTGAATAATTTATATAATCATTCATATAATATAGGCAAGTTAGGACAATGGTCTCTATATATTTATATATACATATGTGACCCGCTCTATCGAAATCAGTCGGAAGTCGCAACGGCTCATTTCAAAATAAACGTGGATTTGCGTAAAAAACAATTTGTTCAGGGTTCGGGTGTTTTGTTTGATTTTAAATAAACAAAGTCTTGGCTTTCAGAATATTAAACTTTTATTTCCAAAATCATACGATAAATACATTTGTGAAGCTTGTAAAGGGAAGATGACAGGCACCTCTCACTCGCAATCTGCTCTTCCGCAGCGCAGCTCCCCCTCCCTCCGGCTGAAATTATGAATGTAAGGCATATAGTAATCATAGATAACACGGCAGGGTCCGTTACAGTTTGTTTTCATCTGATTTCAAATAAACAAAGTCTTGGCTTTCAGAATATTAAACTTGTTTCGGCAAATTTAGATGATAAATACAACTATGAAGCTTGTAACGGCATAATTACAAGCGGAGAACGGAGTAATTTAACGTTACAGCAGGCATAACAACAGCCGGTGTTTCTCGTGAGTGTTTTCCCCGGGAAACAAACCAATATACACTTACGCAAAAATACACAAACACACACACACACACATACACACACACACTCACGAGCTTCCCCCAGACCAGTAATCCAAACGGAAATATTTTCCCTCCGGGCTATTTTGATCATTTGCTCCGCTAATAATCAATCAGATCGATGGATTCCAGAGAAGAGGAAACTTTGAAGGCCTTTTTCTCAAAATGATGACTCGGTGACAGTCATTATATAATGTGACATATTTTGCTTAATATTTGGAGTACAAAAACAATCCTGATATCATTAGAAAGCTAGGAATCTCCTCTTTCCAACAGTGTATACAACTCAAAATGTGTCTTCGGGTCAATGCGACTGATTTCGATAGAGCAGGTCACATATGTACATACACAAATTCATACAAACACAAATTCATAAATAGAATACAAAACAAGAATATAAACAGTTATGGTTTAGCAGTTTCATCCCTGTACCTTGTGAGAATTGTGTCTTTATACCTCTTTTGAATAGTTTTATGTTTGGACATCCCTTTAGCTCCTCACTCAAATTGTTCCAGATCTTCACCCCACAAACAGAAACACAAAAACTTCTCTTTGTTGTGCGCACCCTAACATTAGTGAATATAAATGAACCCCGTAAATAATAATTCCCTTGTCTTTCATTGAACAATATCTGAATATTCCCAGGTAATTGAACGTTTTTGCCTTAAACATGATTTGTGCGATTTGGAATTCAACAAGATCTGACAGTTTTAATAAATGTAGCTCTAAGAATAATGGGTTTGTATGATCCCTATAGCCGACATTTTTAATAAGTCTTATTGCTCTTTTTTGTAGAATAAATAGGGATTGTGTTGTAGTTTTATAATTACTGCCCCAAACCTCTGCACAGTAACTTAAATAAGGTAAAAACCAATGAACAGTAAAGAATCATCAATTCTGATTCCAAGGAATTTATGTTCTTTAACTCTCTCAATGAAAATCCCATCTATCTTAATGGATGCTTGTGTATTGCTATTTCCAAATATGATTAATGTTGTTTTATTCAAGTTTAATGATAACTTATTACTGTTTAGCCATAATTTTAGTTTGCATATTTCAGCTGTGATCTCTTCCAATAGTAGCTAGCTGTACATTGTCCCCAGAACAAAATATATTAGTGTAATCAGCAAACAAAACAAACTTGAGTACTGTCGATACATTGCATATTTCATTAATATACATAATAAATAGTTTCGGCCCCAATACTGACCCCTGGGGGACACCGCATGTAATGTCCAAATATGAAGAACAACACTCTCCCAGCTTCACAAACTGTTGCCTGTTGGTTAAATAACTCCTTACCCATTCCAAAACGACACCCCTGATTCCATAACGTTCCTGTTTTTGTATTAATATGTCATGATTAATTGTGTCAAATGCTTTTTTTAGGTCAATGAATATTCCAATGGCATGTGTTTTTTGGTCAATTGAGCTAGTAATTTCTTCAAGTGAGTCTATTAAAGCCATCGATGTTGATCTGAATCCATATTGACTTTCGGTGAGAAGTTTGTGTTTTTCTATGAAATTGTCCAGTCTGTTATTGAAAAGCTTTTCAAGAATGTTTGAGAATTGTGGTAGAAGTGAGACAGGTCTGTAGTTTGTGAAGTGATGTTTGTTCCCAGCTTTGAACAAAGGTATGACTTTTGCTATTTTCAGGTTACTGAGACCCTGCTAACAGCAGTGACTCTGCTGCCTGCATTTAAACAGATTCACCAGTTGATAACATTACTTTAGCCCTGATCAGAGCCCTGTTTTCTGGGTAAGACAGCGAGGTGCTGTACCCTGGGTCTCTGGGTCTATGGGTCTCTGAGACCCTGCTAACAGCAGTGACTCTGCTGCCTGCATTTAAACAGATTCACCAGTTTATAACATTACTTTAGCCCTGATCAGAGCCCTGTTTTCTGGGTAAGACAGCGAGGTGCTGTACCCTGGGTCTCTGGGTCTATGGGTCTCTGAGACCTGCTAACAGCAGTGATTCTGCTGTTTTTAGCTCATTGTACATTTAACAAATTAAATATGATTAATATGTACATTATCCCGTCTATACTGACACGTTTATGTCCATAACTCTGTATGTTTATTGAGTCCAATGTACACCGTCTAAAAACGACAATTATGACTGAATTAAAACAGTTTGACAGCATTTTAACAATTGAATTACCCTCTCCTGTTGAATTAAAACATTTCCCACGGCTTTAAACACTAATATACCCATATTTTCCCCACTTATTCCTGGGTTAATATATCATCTTTTCCCCTGGATGTATGGCATTTGTGAATTACACTAAAATCCAAAACTTTAATGTTTTTTATCTTAGCGAAATAATGGTTTAATGACCCCAATGTAATGATCATTTATGATTCTGAAAACATTGTCTACACGTGTATCACAACGGCTTATTTTTAGAGTGATTTGGAAAACTTGGTTAGTGAGGTTTTTTTTGTCAATATGAGATGCACTGTTTTCATGTCCCATGTACATGTCTGTACATATGGCCTCAAGCACTACTAACTAGACCCTCCAGAAAAACGCGGGCTAAAATCCTTGATTATGCGGGCTAAAATCCTTGATTATGCGGGCTAAAATCCTTGATTATGCGATTAAACATGCGGGGTTTTTATGTGATTTTATGCGGTGAAGTTGCGAAATATGCGGAAATATGCTAATATGCGAAAAGTTGCGAAATATGCGGGAAGCGGAAAAAAGGTGATTCTTCTCCCACACCCTGTTACTAGGCTACTACTGAATGAAAGTGAGCCCTTTTAAAGAGTTCCTATGATAACAAGCATACTAGAAGCAAGCTACATCACAAAGTGTTATTTATGTATTTATATATGGGCTATTTTAATCACTCTCTCTCACACACACACACACACACACACACACTTCTCCGCCTCATTCTGTTTTCATTTACTCGTTCGTTATCTGACCAGCTTCAATCTTGTAGGCTACTCACCTCGTTTCTTGTAGCCCTCGAAAGGGTTTTGGAGGTTGATGCCTCGGTGAACGCGAGTTGTTTGGCTTTCTTGTCCGCAGCAGCAGAAAGCATTTTCGAATGTTTGAATGAATCAAAGTGGGTCGTCACCGTCGATTTTATCTTATGCTCCAACACACAGTTGCACGGGTGCAGAATAGTTTCCCCCCACTTTCGTGCAAGACATCAGAGTACTGCTTTGCCCGGTCTTTAGCAGAAATGTTCGTCGGTAAATGAGATGGATTCGATTTTTTGATCTTGGTGTGTTCTCTCTCGAGTTCACTTTTTTTTTTCTCAACTTTGTGTGGAAAAATGCGGGGATTATGCGCCCTTTTAATAAATATGCACCCTTTTACAAATCTGCGCCATTTTGCTGATTATGCGGTAAATTATGCGATCGCATAATCGCGTTTTTCTGGAGGGTCTAACTAACACAGAGTAATACCCTGTCAAACTCCCCTCCAGAGTACAATAATGCATGTTTTCTGCCATCTTTGATGAGAGATAAAATGATTTTTTGCCAGAAGTTCTCAGTGAAAGTGGTACTGCTGGACAGAGTACTACTTGGACTACTACCACAAGTACAATCAAGTACTTTTATCGTGTACTTTTTGAGTAATACCCTGTCAAACTCCCCTCCAGAGTACAATAAGAGTGCAAAAGTATGTTTTCTGCCATCTTTGATGAGAGATAAAATAATTGTTTGCCATAAGTTCTCAGTGAAAGTGGCACTACTGGACAGAGTACTACTTGTACTACTACCACAAGTACAATCAAGTACTTTTATCGTGTACTTTTTGAGTAATCCCCTGTCAAACTCCCCTCCAGAGTACAATAATGCATGTTTACTGCCATCTTTGATGAGAGATAAAATGGGTTTTTGCCATAAGTTCTCAGTGAAAGTGGTACTGTTGGACTCAGTACTTCTTGGACTACTACCACAAGTACAATCAAGTACTTTTATCGTGTACTTTTTGAGTAATACCCTGTCAAAAAAAGGCTAGTCTCTGTGACCTTTTTACCTGTGCTGGACTATGGTGATCTGATTTATATGAATGCACCTGCCAATTGCCTGATCAAGTTAGATGCTGCGTATCACAGTGCACTGAGATTTGTGACAAACTGTAAAGCATTAACCCATCACTGTACCCTGTATGCAAGGGCTGGTTTGCCTTCACTAACTGTACGGAGGCTCAGTCACTGGTACATGTTCATCTACAAAGCCATGTTAGGGAAACTTCCATCCTCTGCTCCCTGATCTCACGCGAATTGTAAGTGGCTACTGCCTGAGATCGCATGCTGTGGTTTTATTAAATGTGCCAACTGCTAGGACTGTCTTAGGGAAGATAGCATTTAGATGCGCAGCTCCACTGTCTTGGAATAGTCTGCAATTGAAATGGAAACTGAGCAATCTGGTGCCACTAAATGTTTTTAAAGCTCGGTTGGATGCTACTCAATCGGAAGCTGTTGGTACCTGTTCATGTGGATAGTTATGTAAATTGTAATCCCTGTAATGCTACTGTATGATGTCCTTTTGTTGTTCTGTTTATGTTTTAATGTTTCATGTGGAACCTACTTGAGCAGGTCTCCCTTGAAAAAGAGATCAATGATCTCAATGGGATACTCCTGGATAAATAAAGGTTTAAAATGAAATGAATTTTGAAAATACCCTTCCTCTTCAGAAAACAAAAATGCAATAAAAAATAAATAAATACAATTAACAACTCCCTCCTGTAATACTTGATTCTGATTGGTCGATTCGAACGGTTTCAGAGGTTGTTTATACCTGTTGACACACTGCTGTAAAACACAACATGCCCATTTGCTTATTCCTTGCAAAATATTAAAATAAAATGGGCAAAAATATAACTTATACTGCACAGGATAAACATTTAAAGTGCTGTAAAGCAGAAGTACTTCAAATAAAACAGTTTTTCCAATGCTACCTGGACAGATACAGGAACAGGAAGAAGCACAGCTACGGGATTTAATAATTATGTGTCTTCCTCGTAAATGTCTCCTCATTTTGGCGAATTTATGTTATCAATATGGGAGGCTGTGGCTCAGAAGAGTGTGCTGGACTTCGAATCAGGGGATAGCAAGTTCGAGTCCCACTGCAGTGCAGTCAGCTTGTTGTTGTGTCCCTGGGCAAGACACTTCACCCCAAATTGCTCCTGTGGGGATTGTCCACAGTACTGAATGTATGTAAGTCGCTTTGGATAAAAGCGTCTAACAAATTACATGTAACGTAATAAAGCAATTTTCAATCGTGCTGATTTACAGTTGTAGGGGTTTTTTCTCCACTAATTGGATCTGTTTCTTAGTAGGAACCAGGCAGCTGGATATGGTTATAAAAACAAGGCAAATACAGAACATTTCCTAAAGCTGTAGAGACAGATTTAAATAATTGTGCATCCTTGATGGGAAAACCATGTTTTTATTCTCGAGTCTTTGTACCTTTTTTTTTTATTGCAATAGTTGTACATTATTTATGTGAAAGTAGACGGCATATTCCACTTATTGGATGTGTTTTTAAGTAGAAAACCTGCAGGAGGATATGGTTATTTCTAAAATGTGAGATTCCAGGTCATGTGACCGATTCACTCAAAATCAGTGCTGGGTCAAATAACTACACTTGGATAACAACCTCCATCTCAACGTCAGCAAAACCAAAGAGCTGATTGTGGACTACATGAAGCAGCAGAGAGAGGGTCACGCCCCCATCGCCATCAATGGGACTACGGTGGAGAGAGTCAGCAGCTTCAGGTTCCTCGGTGTCACATCACTGAGGACCTGACATGGACTCTTCACACCACCACCATCACCAAGAAAGCTCGACAGCGGCTCTTCTTCCTCCGCAGGCTGAGGAGGTTCAACATGGACTCCAGGATACTCTGCAACTTCTACAGGTGCACCATAGAGAGGATCCTGACCTTCTACAGGTGCACCATAGAGAGCATCCTGACCTTCTACAGGTGCACCATAGAGAGTATCCTGACGGGCTGCATCACGGTACGGCAGCTGCACCGCCCTCAATCGTAAGGCTTTACAGAGGGTGGTGAAAACTGCACAGAACATCACCAGGACGGAGCTGCCATCCATGGAGGACCTTTACTCCCAGTGGCTCAGGAAGAAAGCCCTCAGGATTATAAAAGACCCCCATCACCCCAGCCACAAACTGTTCTGTCTGTTGCCGTCTGGCAGGCGTTACCGCAGCATCCGGACTAAAACCACCAGACAGTTTCATCCCACAGGCAATAAGACTGTTAAACAACTGAACTGTTGAAATAACATCCGTTAAACACCTGAACTGTTGAAACTACATCTATAACATTCATCTGGCTGCTACTTAGAAATTATTTATCTATTTATCTAATATATCATTATTCCAATAACTTGCATATAGACTCTTATTGCACTATTTCACTATTTCACTTTTTTATACTATTTTTTTTTTTATTTACTATTTACTTGCACTACATTTTTCTGTTATCTGTATTATTGTGTTCCACTGTTGGAGGAGCCTTTGACCTAAGATTTTCATCGTCATAACTACACTGTAGCTATGTTCGTATGACAAATAAAAACCTTGAACCTTGATTAATGAATTAAAGTGCTACTTGTTGTTTTGCCCGCTGACCGGCTGGTCCTGTGGCTCGTCTTTTTTTTGTAACTAGCAAACGAAAAACAGGGACAGAGCCTGTAGGGAAAGATGAAGATAAGAATGATGAAGAAAAACAGTCTTACAGCGCACCTACAGGTGAGGAAGACGAGGACACAAATCAGGATGAAAGGGAAATAAGTAACGCACAGTCTGAGATAGACACAGAAGAGTCAGACCAACAAAGTACAGAGACAGCCACCGAAATGACAACAAAAATGAACAGAAAGTGCAAAGCAGGGCCAAAAAAGTTCAAAATTGCCATGACAAGAAAACAATGGAACAAAATTAAACCTAAACATGGCAAAAAAAAACTCCGTCCCCCCTGGACTGATACATTTTATCAGGAATTTTTGAAAAAGAATCCATGCTGCACACTTGCTTTCAAATACCAGCATGTTAAGACAAATGATAGCCAAAAGAATTCGCCATTTTTCTGTGCCTCTGCAAAATGCACATTTAATGGATGCAACGCTGTCTACAGTTTCTCAAAAAAGAACAGGCGAAAATCAACGGATACATTTTTTTTTGTAAAAGTCATGCGCATTGGTGAAGTTATACACCATACAAATCAAAGGCGATTTAGACCAGCAAAATACACAAGAAGAGGAACAATTTCCAAAGCCTTAACCAGTGGTGTCAGCAATTATTATTACACTATGTTAAGACAGACACCAGTAGAGGAAATAATGGCTGGTAACATAAGCAGAAGCCTCACCAAAGATGTGTTAAAGAAAATATCCTCTGAAGTGAAGAAAAGTGCAAGGCTCCACGATGACATGATGCTTGAACTCATGTTGACTCAAAAAATAATCAAAGAGAGCAGCAGTCATGCATCATCAAAAGGCTATCTTCAGCACCTACAAATAGATCCGTTTGCTGTACATTTATACACAGATGCTGGAATAAAGATTTTGACTGAGCACTTAAAAAAGCCAACACCTACGACTCTCTACCTTGATGCCACAGGCAGCGTGATACAGAAAATTCCTGATCAAAATAAGCGGGTCTTGTATTATGCTTTGGTTTTGCCCGGAATGGGTAAGGATAAGCCTCCCTTGCCTGTCACAGAACTGATCACCAACAGCCATTCCATAGGCTCTGTGCACAAGATGGCGTCTATCAACTTCCGGCGGGTGGGTGTGGGGGCGAGTACTTCCGGTTTGAGTACAGAGTTTTTACAGCTTGACAGTTTGACAGTTTGACAGTTTGTTATGACACACCAAGAGCAAGAATGAGCGGATTTCGGGGGGAAAAAAAGCGATTGGCCTTCCAGCGGGTAAGAAAGTCGGCACTACATTGCTGTGTGCCACTGTGTACGAATTTGGCCCGTTATAATCGGGAGATAAGTTTCCATGCATTTCCCATTGATGCTGAGGTAAAGGCTCAGTGGCTGATCAAGGTAGGGACAATTTCAGCCCCACAAAAAATACCCGTGTGTGCAGTAGGCATTTTCGACCAGGAGACTTATTGGTCACAGCTGGAGGACTGCACAGAGTACAGAAAGGAGCTACACCGGTTCTCTTTTCATGGAATAATTACGAGCTACCTACACCAAGACAAAATGTTTGGGAGCGTCGGCCGATGGCAGAGAGCCCCACCTCGGACTTGACAGCTGAGTACGAGGTGGAAACAGTTGCGCTGCCTGATCATGAGTACTGTTTAAATCCAGCGACGGCAGTGATGGCAAATCAGGTGGCCGACGAGAACGAAGCCTTGAAAAGTAAGATTAGGGAGCTCCAACACCAGCTGGAAGTGTTACAACTGCGATCTCGTTTCGGGATACAACGCCTGGCAGGGTTGGACGAGGACATTCGTTTCTACACCAGGTTTGTTTATAAGGCTATCAGGATGTTGTTATGGCCACTAGTTTGAAAAACACCTTTCATTTGGGGAAGCTAATTTAAGAAACAAAACAATGTCTAACATGAACAATATTACATTCTTAGATTTGCCACATACAAGCATTTCCTTGCCTTTTGGAAATTGGTGGAGCCAGCAGCCAACACCAAGATGGTGCGGATCACCAACGCCAAGGCATCCTCTGCCAGCAGCTCGGATTCCTCTCAACCAACAACAACGGTATGCAGCATACAAGCATGGATGTATATTAATAATTATGCACGCTGCGCACTATACCACCGTTTAACAAGTGCATCACATCACTCACACAACACACACACATACCACACACACATGCCACACACACACACACACACATGCCACACATGCCACACACACACACACACACACACACACACACACACACACACACACACACACACGGAAAATGTGTTACAACTGTACCCGGTCTCCCTATAACAGTATCTACAGTATGCCTAACACTTATTTGTTTTCACAGAAACTTCCACCCATAGATGAGCTGCTGCTGTTCCTCATGCACCTGTCAGTGGGCCTACATCTGAGGGATCTAGCAGAACGGTTTGGCATTCACCGCACCACAGTCAGCAGAATTATTTCCACCTGGACACACTTCCTATACCAACTGCTTGGAAGCCAACGTCTGTGGATCCCACGCGAAGTTGTCAGAACTCACCTTCCACCAGAGTTTTCAGCTTTCCCTGACACACAAGTGGTGCTTGACTGCACTGAAGTATTCTGCCAGACTCCATCATCTCTCCTGCTGCAGAGTGAGGTGTTTTCAACATACAAGTCGCATGCTACATTCAAGGCCATGATCGGCATGGCACCACATGGTGCCATTACATTTGTGTCTGGCCTGTATGCAGGATCTATGAGTGACCGGGAGATTTTCAAGCTGTCTGGCATCGTGAGCCTGCTCACACCAGACATGGCAATAATGGTCGACAAAGGGTTCCTTGTGGACAATCTGGTTGAGTGCAAAGTTTACCCGCCTGCCTTTCTGTAAAAAAAACCCAAATGAGCAGGGAGGATGTCAGGCAGACTCAATCCATTGCACGTCTGAGGGTCCATGTGGAGAGGTGCATCAGAAGGGTCAAAGAGAACAAACTCTTTGACAAAGCCATACCACTGTCTGTGTGGGAAGCATTGAGGAGCTTTTCAATGTGGCTTGCTTCCTGGTCAACTACCAGAACGGACCACTGGTGAAAGCAAGCCTGGGCAGCAATGATTAAAAGATTTCTTGCTCCCAAACCAATTGTGTATTTCATTGTGGTCATTACAAAAAGCAGTCATACCATACTATGTTTAGGTCAGGCGCGGCGTTATGGGTGGGCCTACTGGGCCTAGGCCCACCCACTCTGTCACTGGGCCCACCCATTCGTTGATCAAAAATGACTGTGAGAAAATATAGTTTACCAACATTTTTATTTTTGATTATCAAAATTAACAATTAAATAATAAAATAAGAGCAAACATGTGTTTCCCTTTTTAAAAAAACCTATAAAATTAAAAGCAACATGAATTAACGTAACCAACGGCAACGGACCGAACGCCGCCGTGTGTAGGGGCCGTCATAGTCGAAGCGCGGCAACAAACATATCATAGAACGTCTCGCGGCCGCGCGCAGACGAAGGAGGACAGTGGACTGGACAGACACAACAAATATACCGCACTCACTGACAATGTCACAACAATCAATGTTCAGGTTTTTAAAAAGAGTAAGAACAGAGTCGCCGCCGCCGGAACCACCACACTCATCATCCTCACAGCAGGTGCCGCCTCAGAGAGACGAGAGTGTATTTAATGTTGTGCCTCCGCTGAGCTCAGTCCCTCTGCGGGACGTAGCATCCGTTGGCGGCAGGTCAACAGAAAATAGCATCCCAGTGCCGGACCTCTCAGCCATAGATGACCCGGCGGCTACACAACCAAAGCTAATAAAGTACCCTCAGACACTTTTTGGACAAAAGAAAAGGAGCTTCGCTGCCCACTGGTATGTCAAGTACACATTCTTGGAATATAGTATTAGCCAGGACAGTGTATTTTGTAAAATGTGCCGGCATTTTAGTGAGAGAGGCGGGGCCGGGAGAAGATACATTCAGTCGCCATGGTTACAGGGACTGGAAACACCTCGACATGCTCTCAGTAAACATGAATGCAGCGCAGCTCATGCAATAGCTATGGAGAGAAACATAAACTACAGACAGTGCGAGAAGTCTGACCATGGAACCATCCTCCATCAGCTACTCAACCCAGAGGGCCGACAGGGAGAGATAATTGAGAAAAATCGGGAACACTTAAAGGTTTTACTGGACATCATTCTCACGTGTGCAAAGCAAGAGATTCCTCTGCGCGGACACCGGGAAAATGAAGATGGGAAAAACACAGGTAATTTCCTTGAGCTGTTAAATCTCCTTTGTAAATACAGTCCAGAGATACAGCAACGATTAGATGCCATCCCGGGTAATGCAAAGATGCTTAGCCATGACATACAGAACGACCTGCTGAATGCTGCGTCCACTCTGCTTCTAAGACACATAAAAAAGGAATTGCACGGATCAGAAGGAGGACATTATTATGCTATAATAGCTGACGAATGCAAGGACATTTCAAAAAAGGAATTGGTGGCAGTCTGCTTAAGATATGTCCACATGGGATCTGTGAAGGAAAGGGCAGTCGGCCTTGTGGATACTGAAGAGATGAACGCTGAGGCAATTGCCCAGAAAATAATGGAAGTAGTGGAACCTTTTCAGTTACACAAATAAGTGTGTTGGGTTTGGATTTGATGGCGCGGCTGTTATGTCTGGTCATAAGGGGGGCGTTCAAGCCATCCTCAAGAGGACATTTCAAAGTGCAATCTATGTGCACTGTCATTCTCATAGACTGAATCTGATCCTGGCAAGTGTGGCACGCACATCAGCTGATGCGTCAACTTTCTTTGAGACAGTGAATTCCGTGCACACCTTCATGTGTGGCACTCAGAGGCATGCTCGCTTTCTCGAGGCCCAAAAAGAAATGCACCCCGATAGGAGACCACTGGAATTGGAGCGAGGCTGTGACACGAGATGGAGCTCAAGATCAGCAGCAGTGAGCAAAGTGTACACACTGTATGATGTCATCATTGAAGTGCTGTCCGATTATTCAGAAGAGGGAGGACAAAGTCAGTTTGATGCCCAGTCTTTACTTCAGCAGATGCGAACAAAAAATTTATATTTCTCCTCGTGCTTTTCAGAGATCTATTTAACAAGTCCGACTTTGCAACTAAAGGGCTGCAATCCATCAGCGTTTCTGTGACAGACACAGTGGATTTGATTGAAAGTCTCAAAGAGTCACTGACAGACATGCGCTCAGGCGACAGTGCATTTGAAAAGATTCTGGAAAGCACAAATAAGCTCATGGAAGATAATGATATCCAAAGTCTGGAAATATGTCTCCCCGCCCGCTCGAGAAAGCTCCCAAGTCGACTACAGGGAAGTGTTGTTACGGCCTCACTGGGAAAGTCTACAAGGGTCAGGAGTGACCATGATTTGAGAGCCATATTAAACCAACTTATAGACTGTCAGCTGAATGAACTCAGTGCCAGGTTCCACAATGACGCGTATGGCCTGATGACGACAACAGCTACTCTGTTGGCACCCTCCTCTGACAGCAGCTTGACCGAGATGACACAACAACTGAATGACGCAGGAAAGCGCTTCAACATCAGCATGACAGAGTCGGAGCTCTCTGTGTTTCTCCAGCATGTTGCAAGGAAGAGGGCAAGAGGGGAAACATTTAAAACCCTGTTGGATCTTTTGGACATTTGCAGTGAGGAAGTCTTCCCTAGTGTAAATGGCTTCTTAAACGCTCTGATCACTCTGCCCATGACATCCTGTACAGCTGAGCGTGTTTTCTCCAGCGTTAAGAGAATAAAAACTGCCTGTAGAAGCACTATGCTCACCCCTCGCCTGCAATCGCTCTGTCTCATAACTTTTGAGAGAGATCTTGCAGTAACTTTGGACTACGACGAAGTTATTGACATATTTAAAAGCAAACCCCGCCGTCTACTCCTGTAGAGACGCAGAGAGTTGAGACACGCATGCACACGTGCACAAATAGACCCCAACGGGGCTTCAGCACCTGCCCTTTTGCCCTCCTATTAGAGAAATGCCCTTATTCAAATATAATGTACATTTGTTGCGCACATGTAACCCAGTTCAGAGTTCCTTGTGCTAAACAGTTTTAATAAGCAAAATAAGTTGTGTTTTGTATTTTATGTCATGTGTATATTGAATCTGATTTCTTCAAAAGACATAGGCTACAATTGTGCCAAGTTGCACTGTATTTAGTGTGTTTGTCTTTTATGTAAAAATGATCGATGAGAAACATAAACCTGTGTCTAATACATACAATATCAGCATTTTCTTATTTCCTGCTGAAGAATATACAGTATGCCTTAAGGTATAACTAGAATTTACTGAAATACATTTCATTTATTTGCATTTACTTTTTAAATAGCTGTCATGAAGCAGTGTGTGAACCAACCTGACAGTGATTTGTTTAAAAAACATACTATTTAATATTGCTTGTATATATATATATATTAATGTTTTTCTATTGTATTCCACATTAGCTGTTTACTGTTGATGTTTTTGTTCAGAAATGTTATAAATGTTAAACTAAACCTTTGCACAGCCTTAACATTTGTTTTCGTAAAATTGAAAATACTTTCTCCTATTTAATCCTCAACGTTTTTATAATCTATTATAGTTGCCAATGGCCATGTTAATGAGCACACACAGGTGAAAGATGAAAGGATAGTTTTTTCTCCCTCGTTTGACCAGGCTGCAGTTTTCTAATGTTATACCTGCTGCACAAATAAATTTCATATTGAGACTAAATATCTAGAAAAATGATTAAGAAACGTAGAGCTCAAATGTGGTGCCATTTGCAACTACCGGAGCGCACCCTGACGCGGCAGGCATTCTCCAGCCCAAATCAGCAAAGCTTATGAGTGTGAAGCAACAGTATCTGCTGCCCAGCTGCTTTAGTATGAAAGTACCTTCAGCTCATGAAAGCTCTGCAGTGTCAGAAGGAAGTAGCTAATGATAAATCTGCAGCCTCTGAAAAGTGCCGCGTCAGAGAACCAGTGCCTTTTACGCACGGCCGCTCACTTCGCTAGATCCGCTAAAGGACAGCAGGCTGCAATCTAACCACACAGACACACATCAGGTGTTCGCTCATTATTCCATATTCTGCCGTTGTATGCTCTTTGTTTCTAAATGTATCAATGTATTGTGAACCAAAACAAAATGCAGTAGGCCTATAACATTTCATTTCACTCATTGCGGCGTGCCGTGCCGCTTAATTATTTAAATAATATTTAAGCTTCTTATAAGTGAAAATGTTTAAAAGAGAAGGGTTTAGAAAAAGTGTCTTTACTAGAAATATGCATTACACAGTTGCCTACAATGATATGCAGGCATTTCTTTACATTTTATTTTTGTTAACAAGAAACATCTATTAGAACAGGCCCAGCCAAAATTACATTGGCCCACCCAAAATTGAAATCCTGGCGCCGCGGCTGGTTTAGGTAGCCTACTAATGAATTATAACCTCAAAACAAATGCACACAAAAATAACATAGGACAATACATAATATAATAAATCCACAATATGATAACATTTTACAGATTCATTTAATACACTTTTACAAAACATAGGTTGATGTTATATCGGGGGAAAAAATACATATTTAAACATTTCAATTAGTCTCTGCATATTTAAGTAATGCTAGTTTATGTAACAGATGAACAGATCAATGCAAGATAAGTTAGTTAGCATCCACAACTTTTGTTAATGAATAACGTCATATGACATTAAATGTCTGCCAATAAACACCCCTTTCTTCCTCACATAGGTCCTTTGACTAAAGGATCTTTTTGACTTATAGAACACACTTGGTTCTGGTTTTAGCAATTGAAAGAACTATATACAGGAAAATATTCATGTTAGATCAGTAATGTAGTGTGATGTAGTGTGGTACACTAATGTAGTGTAGTGCATATCAGTCCATGTAAAAATAAAAATAAAATAATCTCCCTTCTCCCTAATGGTTGTAGCCACCTCGCAGTCTCTGCAGATACGCTGTATAAGGATATCCTCCTCTGCAAAAACGACGAAATCGCACCACTCCATCCCTGTGAGTAGGAGCTGGCCTTGCACCTGCCAATAGTAGCTATGAGACTGCTTCAGTTTTAATGTGCCACTTTGCATTTTTAAGTAGCTACAGTCCACATAACTTTTTGCATTTGGGCATTTTATTTCAACAAGTCCAAAAGGTGGGCTCTCAGTTGGGTCAAACACCAGACCGTCAGGAGATGACCCTAACCAGGGGGCATCTGGGTGAATGACAAACCCACACGGCCAGTAATTGGTGTTTTTAATCCGGCAGTATTCCTGGATGGCAACCGGTTCCAGTGCCAGTCCCCTCTTCATTGATGCCGTTTGCGCCACTCCCTTCCGAATCCGTTGTGCCAAGTTTTCAGCCGAACTCTGACCTCGAACATGGCATACTTCCCTGAAACGGGAAGAAGTTATTCTTGGCCTCCTAACACGGTGCCATTCCACAGTCGCTCTGCTCCCTTGTGGCCACCTCGATTTTCCTTGCCATGAGCAATGTTGTCGCAAGTGACAGTAGATGGAGGTGCTGTTGGTGACTGCACACAAACTCACAGGTGGTAGGCTCCAGCCTATAGCCATCCACAGGTAGAGGTGGTGGTGGAGGGGCATCTGGGTGACGCACTATAACCCGGCTAAGAGGTAGTGGATGCTGGTATGAGATAGGGCTACCTTCCTGAACTTTTCCAAAGGTGGAGTTAACCAGTGGCACGTCCACACTTATAGCCATGGTGGTGATCAGTGGTGCGATGTCTGCTGAGAAGTCCTTGTATACCTCGCTGACTTTGAGGACATCTGGGTCTGGCAGCTCCCCCCGCACGGCCTTGTAACGTGTACTCCTTTGAACATGTTTATATAATAATTAGGACTTTAAGAACAATTTTACACTCAGACAACAATCACAAAGTTGTTGCAGGCTACATACAATTACTTAGGACAATAGATATTACCTTACACCGTCAGCAACTGTAAACTGCTTTGGCTTAGTGGAAATGAACACCATGTCACTCACTCTGCCTGGTTTCACACCCTATTAATTACACAAAAGAATTGTCAAATTAATTGAAATGGTCATTGATGCAACATACTAGATCAGCTCTTGGCACAAAGGAAATACTCATTAAACCGTGGATTGGTTGTGAACACATACTGTACTTACCATGGTTCTTGGCTTGTGCCATCGCTGCTCTGTTTCAGTGCAGCTGAGGACAGGGGGTACAGCAGCCAGGTTGAGTGTGGAGTAGTGTGCGGTCTGGAACAGCAGTGCAACATTGTGGTTGCAGAGTGCTGTTCCAGCTACACAGGAACACTTTGCCACTGCAATCTCCACGGGTGAGCAGTTCTCAAAGACAATCTACACATTAAAATAAAATGTCAGTCATTTTACATTTAGAACACTGCTTCAATACAACACAGAAAAATGAGAAAGCTGAGAGCAGGCTGATCAGGCAAGTAGTAGGTGTGGGAAAAGGCTAAACCATGTCAGGTTATCAGTCACATCACATACACAGAAGTTCTGCTGTTTGGAATACTGTAATTTAAGGACATTCAAACAGATAAACTCTCTCAGCTGTCTCAATTTATTATCTTATTATATATATAACTACATAAAATAGTGTTAGTAGAACGTTGAACAGCTTAACATAGATGTAGGGTACAAAACCAGCACTTACCTAACACTGGCCCATACAAATAACTGGACCCTACATGGATTATACTAACCATACAGTAAAGAACAGCAGCCGTCACAACCAGTTTCTGGGGTTTCCATGAAAGCAGAGACGGTTTTCAACCTCTCATTAAGAATCTTTGATGAAAGCTAAGTTTGGGTTTAGCTAATGTATTTATCATTTTACACGAGAGGGTTACAAAACGAAAATAAATCTGTAGCCCCTTCATGCTACACACACATAGCTAGCTACCAGTTGATGTGAGCTAATTTATTGTCACTATGCAATCTGTTGCAACACGTCAGCTAGCTGGGCTTTTTTGAATCCTAAATCACAGGTTACCTACTCTAGCCACATCAAAACCCCAGAACATGAACCTGATTGAGGCTTTGAACCGATGAACACTTTTTATTTTCCTCCCTACTCTGAGATCGTGAGGCTTTTCATGCTTCCTCATGGACCTGTAACAGCTAGCCCTGACGCTCACTCTCCCTGAAGGTAGATCTTTGTTTGAAACTGTGGGGAATTGGACATCATTCATGTTATCCAAAACACGTAATAGTACATCATTAAAACGCTTTACACTGTATCAAGACTGTCAAGTTGTCAAAGTTAGCCAGTAACTACAGCTTTGTTTGTCACTTACCTTCATAGTTGTCGATGTAACTGGATATGTACATCTTGAACCCCTTTTCTCTTTTGCTCCTCGGGGCTGAGCTTGCCGCTTGTACCAGCCGATGTACGTCACTGATGTTAACCTTCGGTAGGTCTTGGAGACATCGAGTGTAAAATAGTGCCATCACGTTAACGTTAGCCTTCTCACTTTGCTCTACGCTATCTGTATGCTATCTATCTTGCTATCTGTACTCTGTATCTCTGCATCTCTATCTCTCTATCTCTCTATCTATCTCTCTATCTATCTCTCTCTCTATCTATCTCTCTCTCTATATCTCTATCTATCTCTCTATCGCTATCTATATCCTTCGCTATCTACCCGCTCTACCGCTCTACCGTAGACCGGATGTTTACAAGCGCACACTCAATGAACCGGAAATGGAAATACGTCATCCCGTGCAACTAGCCTATTCCATCTATTTCCATTGGCTCATGGAATTTAAAAGAAAGTTGTCTTACACAACCAAAAGAAAGATAGCACAGGTTGAGACAGATTATAGTTGGGCTCTGATAAACAGTGTGCTTCTGTCTTTTAACAGGGAAAATATGTCAGTGTACCTTGACAGAGCATTTGAGATAGTGTCTGGACAAACTGAACTGATTCCTAACTTCACTGTGCTGCATCTGTGCTCTGCTCATATCATGAAGGCTGTGTCACAAGCATTTGGGAAAAAAACTGTAGACAGAGGCACACAGGAATATGCAACATTCTGTTTTGCGTACATCCTGAACTGCACAAGTATGCAGGAAGCCCTTGATGTTTTTTTATCACATGTGTGTGCTTTTTGATGCAGAGGAGTACACTCATTTGGTGAAACAGAGCAAAATGTACCTCGACAAGTGCATTTTGCAAACTCGGAACGTGAAACTGGAGGAAGGTGGACATGTAATGGGAGAGGAGGAAAGCAAAATGGAAAAAAATGCTCATAGCATTATTGGAAAGTCCCCTTTTACACAAGCTTTTCAAGTCAGGCGGACCAAGCATAGTGTGACATTCTCTCTGACGATGCTGTTCATGTAAAAAACCACTACCTCTGTCCTGGTGTCATTGATGCACTGTTAAAAAACTACATGGGGATGGTTGTGGAGTGGTTTGTTGCTTGGGGATCTGTCGCGACATAGAAAAGGTACCTTGTGATGCCCCTGTGGGTCCATCATTAGAGAGGATGTGGCTGTCCTGTCTGTGCTGCATTGATTGCACTGATTGCAGTAACTCAGGCACCTGGGTCTGGTGCCCTGCAGCTATTTAAAGCCTCTCTGCTTTTCCCTACAGGCCTCCGGTTTTGTTGAGTATATGCTGTTGTTACTTTAGTTGCTTTACTTTGTGCACCTCAACACCCTCACACATACATGTCCATGCAACCTCACCCTGCATTTACACTACTGATACCACTGACGTCCACACCTCATGCTTTGCTTATTGTTGCACTTCATTTGATTTGGCTAATTTGAATTGTTTGGGTTAAATAAACATATTTTAGTAACCGTTGACATGGTGTGTCTCCTCTTTGTTGTGGCCTTTGAGCCGGGTCGTAACAAATGGGGGTTTGTCCTACGGGTTCTTTGGTTAAAAGTTTGTGTAGTGCTCAGAGCACATGGTGTCATTGAGCAGCTAATTAGTTGATGTGGTCCAGCTGTGTGCTGGCTTGGCGCTGCTATTTGGGGGACACATCATGTCTTTTGTGTTTCAGGAAGCTTTAGTGTCTGACATGGCGTCAGGTTGTGTGTGCCAATCAGAAGGTAAGATGTTGCTGTTTGTTACGCTTTTGTAAAGAGATTTTCCCCGCTAGGCTTAAGTGGCGTTTCCCCTTGGGTTGCGCCTGTTTGTTTTTTTCATAGTGTCAGCTGTTTTCGGACAGCTGTCTCTGGGGCACGTCCTCGTGATTTTGTGGTGTTGCCTGCATGCAGGTCACTCCATAATTCCGCCGGGTTCCAGTGCAAAATTACCCGCCGCAAGCCACATGAAGACTAGGTGAGATTAGTAAGATTTTGGTTAGGCAGTGAGGGGGAAATTCTCTGTTGGGTTTTGTCTTTTGCCCATGCGTGTTGGCAGGTTAATACTTTGCTTTCTGATTGGTTATAGGTAGTATATTATGGCTTCTTTGTCGGCGTTTGTGGATGCGCCCTCAGTGTCTTTCTTAGACGATTGCAAGAAGGCGCAGTTGGTCGAAATTGCAGAGCATTATGAAATTGCTGTTGTAGGGAGCAAACGGAAACATGAGATTAAGGCTGTCATCATGTCATCTTTGTTTGAGCAGGGGGTGTTGCAGAAGAGTGAGTCTGGTACTGCAGGGGTCGTGCCGGTAGTGGTTCAGACAGCTGGTTTGACGTTCGAGCAGCAAAAGGAGCTTTTGGCCATGCAGTTTGATCAGGAGAGGTTGCGGATGGAACAGGAGAGGTTGGAGTTGAGGTTGGAGCAGGAGAGGTTCAAGGTTCTTTATTGTCAATCTGACATAGCTACAGAGTAATTATGTAGTTGAAAATCTTATGTCACAGGCTTCTCCAACAATGCAACATAATAACATAATAACAATAAGAGCAATACAAAAAAAATAGTTATAAAATAAAGTTATGATGTGGAATAGTGCAGTACGAGTCTATATACAAGTTATTGGAATGATATATATATATTAGGTATTAGATACATACTACTGAGTAGCAGATGAATGTTTGAAGTTGTTTCAACAGTTCAATTTTTTAACAGTCTCACTGCCCGCGGGAAGAAACTGTCTCCGAATCTTCTTGTCCTTGCCAGGATGCTGCGGTAACGTCTGCCAGACGGCAACAGAAAGAACAGTTTGTGGCTGGGGTGATGGGGGTCTTTGATAATCCGTAGTGATTTCTTCCTGAGCCGCTGGGAGTAAAGGTCCTCCATGGATGGCAGCTCCGTCCTGGTGATGTGCTGTGCAGTTTTCACCACCCTCTGTAAAGCCTTACGATCGAGGTCGGTGCAGCTGCCGTACCAGGCCGTCATGCTGCCAGTGAGGATACTCTCTATCGTGCACCTGTAGAAGTTGCAGAGTATCCTGGAATCCATTTTGAACCTCCTCAACCTGCGGAGGAAGAAGAGCCGCTGTCGAGCTTTCTTGGTGATGGTGGTGGTGTGAAGAGACCATGTCAGGTCCTCAGTGATGTGGACCCCAAGGAACCTGAAGCTTTTGACTCTCTCCACCGTAGTCCCATTGATGGCGATGGGGGCGTGTCCCTCTCCCTGCTGCTTCCTGTAATCCACAATCAGCTCCTTTGTTTTGCTGATGTTGAGATGGAGGTTGTTATCCTGGCACCAAGATGTCAGGTTTTCGACCTCCTCTCTGTACGCCGTCTCGTCATCGTCTGTGATCTGGCCGATGACGGTCGTGTCATCAGCAAACTTCACGATGGTGTTGGAGCTGTGTGTGGCCACGCAGTCGTGGTGAACAGGGAGTAGAGGAGAGGGCTGAGCACGCAGCCTTGAGGGGCACCGGTGTTGAGAATCAGGGTGGAGGATGTGATGTTTCCCACCCGCACTGCCTGGGGTCTGCCCGTCAGGAAGTTCAGGATCCAGTCACAGAGGCGCTGTTGAGGGCACAATGGTATTGAATGCTGAACTGTAGTCAATGAACAGCATTCTCACATATGTGTTCCTGTTCTTCGGGTCCAGGTGTGAGAGGGCAGTGTGGAGGGTGAGGGCTATGGCGTCGTCTGTGGACCTGTTTGCTCTGTAGGCAAACTGCAGGGGGTCCAGAGATTCAGGGAGGGAGGAGGTGATGAATGATTTGACTAACCGCTCAAAGCACTTCATTATGATGGAGGTGAGTGCTACTGGGCGGTAGTCGTTGGGGCAGGTGATTATTGTCTTTTTCGGGACAGGAACGATCGTGGAGTTGAGGTTGCAGGAGAAGTTGAGGTTTGAGCAGGAGAGGTTGCAGTTGGAGTTGAGGTTGGAGCAGGAGAGGTTGCAGTTGGAGTTGAGGGGTCAGCAGCAGGAGGTAGAGAAGCATTTAGAGGTGGAGAAGGTGCTGGAGGTGGAAAAGATTAAATGTGAGGTGGAACATGCTAGATTACGGCTGATTGGAGAGGGCAAGCTTTCTCCGGTGGAGGATGGTTCTGATGGTCGGCATCAGGTAGTGGCGATATTATTTCTTACTGTGGTTAGTGCCAAAGTTTAATGAGCGTGACCCTGACATTTTTTTACTCTGTTTGAACGCATAGCAGGGGCAAGAAACTGGTCAGATTCGGACAGAGTGCTGTTACTTCAGTGTGTACTCACTGGGCGAGCACAGGAGGCCTATTCAGCTGTTTGTGGCGAAAATGCTTTGGACTATGCTAGAGTAAAATCAGCAGTGTTAAAATCATATGAACTGGTTCCTGAAGCGTATCGTCAAAGGTTCAAAAGTTGGGTCAAGGGGGATAAGCAGACGCATGTGGAGTTTGTCCGTGATTTGACTTCTCATTTTCAGCGGTGGTGCGCGGCAGCAAAGGTTGTCAGTTTTGACGGTCTTTGTGAACTCATTGTATTGGAACAATTTAAAGATGTTATCCCTCAGCGTGTGGCCACTTATGTAAATGAGCAGAAACCTTCCACCGCACTTAGAGCTGGAATTAGCGGACGATTTTGTGTTGACGCATAAGGGCAGTTTTACTGAGAAGTGTTCTAGGGGTGATTGGAGACGTGGAGAAGATGTTGGCTATTCCCGCGGTGGTGCAAAGTTTTCACCAGGCTCCTCCCGTAGATTTGCAGGTCCGGGGCGATCCAAGGGCGCCAGAGTGGGCCAATGTCATTCAGTGTTTCCCCTAGGTTTACTGCCTTGGCAGGGTGCCAATTCAAAAAATTGAATTTTTTTTTTTATCGATAACGGCTTGAGGTTAAAAAAATTATAATAAACGAATTTGAAACTGGGGGGGACACACAAACGGGCAGACAGCAGAGCTCGGGGCAATAATGCAAATTAGTTTGACTGTGTGTGTGTGTGTGTGTGTGTGTGTGTGTGTGTGTGTGTGTGTGTGTGTGTGTGTGTGTGTGTGGTGTGTGTGTGTGTGTGTGTGTGTGGCCCTTCAGAAACAGAGCGGAGGGAGAATGTGAATACGCAAAGCAGTGGACACTGAAACATGCACATACATTGGATAAATAACATAGGCGTTTAGTTTATTTAATAAAAGAGCACATGTTCAATGTGAAAAGTGACCGTAGATAGATTACTTCAGTTGCAATTTGGTGCTATATATATATTTTTTTTAATTACATTTTTTTTTTTTTTAAAACAAAACACCTTGAATTTCAGGCGGGGCGCGGGGCTCCGTTGGCAGGGCAGCGCCCCGCCAAGACAATGGTAGGGGAAACACTGTAATTATTGCCGAGAAGAGGGTCATTGGAAGGAGCAGTGTCCGTTGCCGTACCTGAGGGGAAGCCTCGTGTTTCAACACATGCTCCAGCTATGTGTTGTTCTGCCGTTTTGGTTAAAAAGCCGCAGGGTGTAGGATCGGGCATGGTGCCTGATAAGAAGCTGGTTTGTGCCGACTTGGATGTGGGTTCTGGTTTTGAGCCGTTCATAACGGAAGCCGTTGTGTCAGTAGTCAGTAGTGACAAGTATGTTCCGATTAAGGTGCTGCGTGACACAGCAGCTAGATACTCATTTATTGTTGAGTCAGTGTTGCCTTTTTCGTCAGAGACAGAGACTGGGGATTTTGTGTTGATGAGGGCATGGAGATGGGCTTGATTCCCGTGTCACGTCATACAATAGTGCTGGATTGTCAGTTGGTGCGGGGGGTTGTGTCTATCGGCGTGCGTCCCGCATTGCCAATTGATGGGGTACAGATGATTTTCGCTGGTAGTGCTGTGTGGGCTGGTGTGCCACCGTCTGTGGTGGTTTCCAGACCGTTGGCATCTGTGGAGCCAGATGAGAGCGGTTTGCAATTTCCAAGGGTGTTTCCAGTTTGTACTGTTACGTGTGCGCAGAGCCGTAGGATGTGTACTGACCTGCCTGTTTCGGAGTGTAGGAAAAGTGTTGTTGAGCAGGTGGTCTCACTGCCTGATCCCCCTTCGTCTGTGTCAAAGGAGGAGGAAGACGAGGAGACTCTTCCTCACTCAGAGATCCAGCAGGGAAATCGGTTCACCTTCGGCAGCATTGAGAGAGAAGAATACGATGAACTGTTTGACTTTGTAAATGCCAAGAAGCTCAAAGTCAAGAACAGAGGCTTCAAAGAGGGCATGAAGGGTAAGATCGACGAGTACAGCGACTCGGACGAAGACCAGCACGATGCCTACCTGGCAGAGGTGGGGACTCGAGTCACATGACTTGACTCGAGTCAGACTCGAGTCGCATATTTTTTGACTTGAGACTTGCTTGACTAACATTGATAAAAGACTTGACTTGACTTGGTATTCATGACTTGAGACTTGACTTAAGCTTGAGACCGATGACTTGAAAGGACTTGACTGTTTAAAATGAAATATTTGCGTTTGTTTTTGTATTGAGATATTACGTTTAGTTTTTTCGAAAAACGTGATTGGGTGATTATAGCGCCATGCGCGCAAACCTGGCAACCACTAGACGGCAGGAGTGTCAGTTAACATGGCAGCGGCTAGCGTTACTCCAAAAATAGTGAAGTTTGGATTCAAGGATTATGTTGTCGATGACGCTAATAAGAAGAGAACAGTGGTATGCAGGGTCTGCAGCATAAAGATCGGTGACACGACCACCAAAACATCCAACTTCATTCGTCACTACAAAAAAACCCACAGAGAAAGGTGCGTGAATGTGTTGTGTTAGCTAGAAAGCTAACGTTAAGTTTAAGCTACGTTAGACTTGGTTTCAAATCGATTAAGCATTTCAAAGAGAAGACAAAACGGTAAATGAACACTAGAACCGCCAAGGGATTCATTTGTACTAACCCTGATACTGACGGGCTGTCAGGAGAGAGAGAGGAAAAGAGATGCCTCGTTTATTTCCCCTGTGTTATTATTAGAAGTTACTGTAAACTTTTGAATAATGTAGTTCATCTACTTTTAGTAGTTTGTTTAAATGTTTTAATTATGTTTTTTTGTTTGTAGAAGTGCATCATTCTTTGATGTATTGTAAAATGAATGTGAACTTTTTGATCTGTTATGATGATAAACTGAAGCAATTTCTAAATTAACCCAATTAAGTGAGTTTTAAATCGTCCTACTTAGTTTATAAGGAAATTATGAAGAGGAACAAATTAAATGATTTGAAAATGATATCTATGTAGGTGCTGACGCTGTTGGCGGTTCTAGTGTTAACATACATTTAAATTAAATATGTGTAATGGCAAATGCCATATATGATTTTCTTACCTGGAATTCTGCCTTTTTGAACAGACTTTTGACTGAGTCCTAGCTATATTGTCTGCAGTTCTAGGGTTAATATGAATCTAATATGATTGTCATCGGTCTAAATTAGATTTCAAATGATTAACTGTGTATGTAATGAAGATCATAGTGTGGGTTAAATCCATTTTCATAACCACTGTCTTTTAACTGATTTAAATGCGGAAACTGGGCTTATTCATCAGAATTTCGTATGACTTGACCTGAGCAATAACTTGACTTGACTTGCTTGACTCTCACCACAGTGACTTGGGACTTGCTTGATACTTGTCGGTCAAGACTTGCACATGTAGGACTTACATGCTGTGGCTCAACGTCAGCCGAGAGAGAATCAAGTCTGAGAACCCCGGCATCTCCATCACAGAGATCTCCAAGAAGGCCGGAGAGATGTGGAGGACGCTGAGCAAAGAGGACAAGGGGAGTGGGACATAAAGGCAGTGGAGTTAAGAAGGAGGATGTTGGTTGGTCGTGGATCCCTTTGGGGCCCCGTCTTAAGGGGGGGCTGTGATGCCCCTGTGGGTCCATCATTAGAGAGGGTGTGGTGGTCCTGTCTGTGCTGCATTGATTGCACTGATTGCAGTAACTCAGGGCACCTGGGTCTGGTGCCCTGCAGCTATTTAAAGCCTCTCTGCTTCCCTACAGGCCTCCGGTTTTGTTGAGTATATGCTGTTGTTACTTTAGTTGCTTTACTTTGTGCACCTCAACACCCTCACACATACACGTCCATGCAACCCTCACCCTACATTTACACTACTGATACGACTGACGTCCACACCTCATGCTTTGCTTATTGTTGCACTTCATTTGATTTGGCTAATTTGATTTGGCTAATTTGACCAATAGTAACCGTTGACATGGTGTGTCTCCTCTTTGTTGTGGGCATTTGAGCCGGGTCATAACATACCTCTAAAATAGATGGAAGTCATAAAACCAGGGATACCAACTGCCATGTTGAGCTCTGGTTTGGGTTGGTCAAACACTCCATCCTTTTAAAAAAAAAAGTAACTGAGACCAGCAGAGTTCATCTCCAAAATGTATGCCTCAATACAAGGAAGATATGTAGAGCACATTGAGCAACACAATCTGCCAATGCATATTCTGGACAAAAACTTTGGACATCCTAGCAGGCCAGATGATGACCACGTGGAACAAGCGGGAAAGTTCTGCTGGTCACACCAAGTCCAAATCCAAGTACTTCAATCCACCAAAAACACTACCCAACCCCAAGAGCCCACCTGCCACAAAGGTGAAGAAAAGAAAAGTGGACCAACAGGAAAAAGATGCACAGGGAAATGTGAGTTTCTCTAAGACTTACTATGTTCAAAGTGTGTAAATTGTTCTCAAGTATTTTAATTGTAACAATGGAATAAGTAAATATTGTCAGAAAGTAAAGCATGGACTAAATTGGTAAAGAGTGAGGGGAAGGACAAAGGACATGAAGTATTATAACCCAAGATGATTAGGTGCATGTTGGAGGGGGAGAATATGAAGATGAAAAATGTAAATACAGCATACAAACTTATAACAGAAACTAGATTTCTAAATCAGACTTGAAACTGTAATTACAGTTTCTGTTCCTGAGCAGCCTGTTTAATGTCATTTAGTGAAAACTCTAAAAGGGAAAAAGGTTAAATGCATAAACATGGACAGTTTAATTATATTCTGTGTATGTAGCTTTGATGGTGCATATACAAAAACAAGGCCTTCACCCAAGAATTCAAGATTGTTAACCCTCTGGTATCATTCAAATGCACTACCCTAATTAGTCATTCGGGACAAAAATGTCCAGAGTGATACCGGAGGGTTAAAAGATTCCTCAAGTGTCCATATTAAACAGAATGCATCTATTTCCCCTCAATCCTGACTTGCAGTTGACCTGGCTGTGGGGGGAAAAAAAGGACACAGAGGTGGTCGTGGCAGTGCTCCCCTCACAGATGAAAGGACGCATCTTACTTATCCACCACTGTGAGCTATGCTCACTTCGACCCCACCAGTGGTTGACACGGGAGGTACGTGACTACATGTTTCAAGTGTCTGAAGTTTCACTCTACACTGTGTTATTTTCTTTATCTAGCATTTAACGATTTCTGCCCAAAAAATATCTGAAAAAAATGTCTAGATACTTTTGTCAGTCACAAGATTCTCAAAGTTGCAGGAAATGAAAGTTCAGTAAAACTGGGAATATGCATTAATTGGCTAATTGTTATGATCTTTTTTGCCAGGTAATTGAAGGCGTGTTTCATTTAATTTCATTTTCATTTAATTGTTTATTTGAAGAGGGACAGTGCACATTGATGAACATTTAAAACAAATAATGCTTTAAAACGTAAACATGCCGGATTTTTGCTTTGAGCTAGTTTCCATCTGTAGTCCCTCACATACAACATTTAAGAACATGACATTTATATACATAGCAAAATAAATACATGACATGCAGAAAGAGCATGAGCAGCATATACAAGCATTTACCACATGGCAGTACAATGTAGCAGCTACGAAATATAAAGTGCAGGAGAAGATAAAAGGGCTACATAAAGTGCAAGAGAAGATAAAAGAGCTACATCAAGTGCAAGAGGAGATGCCCCTGTATTGAAGTGCATCTAGCGGTGATTGCACGTTTGTTTGTTTCTCAACCATTCTTTTAGTTGACCTTTAAAACTGTTCAAAGTGGGACAATCCCGTAACTCAGTTGGGAGGCTATTCCACAAAGAGCTGCCCTTAATTGATAGAACATTTTGACAGAAAGTGGTCCGTCTGCGGTGGACTTCAGTCTCCTCTGGTTTCTGACCTAGTGCAGCGTCCAGTGTGTTTTTTGTGGATGAATTCCCCTAAGGGAGGGGGGGCCAGTCCATGTAAACATTTATAAATAAAACACATACTTTCTTTGACGCAGCATTGATTTTGAGTGATTAGGTCACATGACCTGGAAGGTATTGAAGCAATATGCTAATTTTCGCATACAAATATAAAAATATTTAGAGTGTTAAAATGCAATAAAGAGGTGTGTCATATGCAGCAAGTGTAGTTATTTGACCCAGCACTGATTTTGAGTCATGTCACACGACCTAGCAGTTATTGAAGAAATATGGACATTTTTCCATCAAAATATTAATAAAATGTATTTAAAGTATTAAAATGCAATAAAAAGAGGTGTTTTCAATAAATGTATGCTCTAGAGTGAATTTGCTTCACATTGACACGATCGAGAAGCTGTCGATTTATTAAAGAGAACATTTTTCTTGTGTAATTGTAAAAGTCATTTGTTGATGGTCCCTAAGTGAAAGCCTCGTTTCGCAGAGAAGATCTCCCCGTTAAACTGACGCTGCTGGCGGGTCCGCGAATGTCTGTCGTTGTCGAATATCCAACCTAAAACTAAATTCACCGCGGTCCTTTACCGCCCTGGACGTCAGCTGCGCTAAAACGAGAAATAAGTGTCAGCATTGTGTAGCTTGTGCTCATGAATGAATGACAGACTGCTCAGTGCTTTACCTGTCCGGTAGT
The DNA here is from genome assembly GCA_012861695.1 of Trematomus loennbergii. NCBI lineage: Eukaryota > Metazoa > Chordata > Actinopteri > Perciformes > Nototheniidae > Trematomus > Trematomus loennbergii. The sequence goes on from JAAOOA010000017.1 coordinate 50,647, forward strand.
GAGTAGGACATGAATGCTGCCACGCCAAACAATTTGCGTCACCACGCCAGGCTGCAGCCACCACAGGAGAAGCGGAAATGGGAGGAACCCAGTTTGGCACCTCAGATTAAATAGCCGGTGCCAAGCAGCGGCACAGAGGGAAAAGACCTCCGGTCACATCCAGCAAGAACTTTTTTGTTATTTTCATGTCAATGGACACTGAATATTATGTTTGAATAGAGGATTCCTAATATTGTTTGCAGAGACCAACATTAATGACCCATCAGCATTTTTAAAGTCTAAATATCCCTCCACATGCAGCAATGACATTATTTGCAAAACGAGTTAACAGTCACATCTTATCTGGATGAGTGCTCCAGAATACTGTTTTTATAAGGGATAAATGTGTGTGTAGTCTTTCATATTAAACATGATCGCTGGTAGATAGCCACAGAAGTCGTAACACAGTTTAACCTGGGCGGATCCCATTTTTCCCTGGGCGGATCGCAGTTTACCTGAGCGGATCGCAGTTTACCTGAGCGGATCGCAGTTTACCACAGCTGAAGACTTCTCCACGCTGCTTTCAAACTGTGAGTAAACAACGTACGCTTCACTTGGAGGCTGCCTGAAGGTGTACACAGGTCTCAGATGGACTTTGTATCACATTAAGAACGATATTCAGTAATAAGTCTGGCAACAATAGCTGGTTTAAATGATTTATTCCAGCTCGTAATGTTTTGAACAGACATCCCCAGTCAACTCGTTTTTCTTTTTGTAGTCCTCGCTGTTCGCGTCCGGATATCGCCATCGTAACCACAACCTCACACACTGGTATACCAGTGTGTGTAGAGTGTAGGGTAGGAATACTTTGATGAATGTGCATCAAAGTCTTCCTACCGAGCCAAATATACCAAAAGATGTAAGTAAACGACAGAAGAAGCGATCGAAATGTGTATTTCAGTCGAAGGCCACGCCCCCCACCTCTGTAAACCAGTTGGTCGGAAAACCAGTTAATCCGGAACACCGGCTCGCCTTCCCCTCCGTCTTGCTGTCCAAGTTCTGGGGCAGCAACAGGTTGTTGACCAGATTACCTTTGGTACTTGGGGACGCAGGGTAAGGTGATAACTCCACTTTGCCGATCGATCCGATAGTGATCGTGTCACCGAAACACCTATATCCAGCAGAGTTGGGCGATAGTAAGAAACTGCCGATTTGATATTGATATTACACAACAGATAAACGACAAACAGGAGCGGTAGCGAGTGAAGACGACTAACAGCCAACATAGGCGTGGCCATCTTGCTCAAAAGTAATTTGGGGTTTCATTTTATAGGCAATTTAAAACGAAATGCTGCCTTTAACCTAATGTCAACGTGTATTATTTTTAGGTACTTTAATTTACTTTGACTATTTCAATTGTTATGCTACTTTACATTTCTAGAGAAGATTGACACATAATCAATTTTTTATAATAAAATATACATTAAGTACCAAAAGTATTTATTATGTAGAAATGTGAGTTTATATCCAAATTATTCTTGTAAAAACAAAAGACATGTTTCTAATGCCGCAGGTAAGAGTGGCTCTAATAAAATGACTTTCTAATAATAATTTATTCTATGATTACATTTTGTATTCCTGGCATAATTTTTTTATTACTTAATCCTGTACCAAAGGAAGTGGTCACAGTGTCAGGCTGGAGCTGGACAATATCATGAAGATCTTCTCTTTTAAAGGAATCTTCTGTCTCCTTCTGCTCGTGGCTTTCTTACTCTATGCACTTCATAGAACGGACCTCCAGGTGAGAACTGTTATCTAGGATCACTAATAAGGTTGACTTCATGTGAAATGTTTAACATTAGTCCGGTTTCAGGAGATTGTTTTAAATGTGTCTCAGGATAACGCTTATGTTCTTCATTGCAGTAAAAAACTAGTAGGATATTAAAAGGTTTGCTTCTGGCAGCCACTCCTCTAGTTTAAGGCGAAGAGTGGTATTTCCTTTAAGTGCGAGCTATCAGATAGTTTTACTTGCAGTCAGACTGGTTTTTCTCTTTCTCTTTTAAGATGTTAATAAGTTGCAGTATGTATGAGACACATGAGGGCACACAGTTAGTGTAAAAGAAACAGAACACATATAACAAATTATGTCTAAATTATGCTACACCTACTTCAACAACAACAGCGCATACATATGAGAGGATTACTTTTTCCAAAATATAGGTCCAAATTCTTTGCAAAATACATTTCAGGTATTTATTCTTTACATATGTTTTTATTCGATTGGGGGGAAAAGCATATAGTTTAATAAATAGAAACAAGGGTATCCATCAAATTCAATTTCTGAACTGCAGGAATGAATTTAATTCCAGAAATGTTTAAAACAAATGTTTCCTTTTTCAGCTTCACATATGGGACACATTGGTGAGTTATTTTTGGATTTGTGTTGTGCATGAGCCGTGCATGAGCCATCCACAGTGTATGTTCTATGTTTGAGTGTAATGTGTTAGCACAGGTGTTGCTGATTAGAAAAAAGTATCAGATTGTGTGCTCAAACCAACATTAAAGTGCAGACATACGGAGAACATCAGATCATTTATCTATAATCACAGTCAAGTTGATGGCAATTACAGGGGATAGAAGAGATGCAAATCCAAAGGATTATTCTTTGTTCAGATTTAAGTTCAGCAATAATGCCACTTCATTACATCCCATAGGCAGGATATTGTGAATGATATTTATGAAACACCATAAAGATTAAGGAGCAGAAGTATCGAGATAACATTTATGTGGATAACATCATATGAATGAAGGGAAATGAAAATGTGACACATTAGCCAAGCAGTCTCTTAAACATGAGTAAATAATCGACACTGCACTCAGTAAATCTAAGGCAAATAACATATGGCGCGTTTCCACTACACGGCCTCGCTCGGCCCCGCTCGGTATGGCTGGGCCTCGTTAGGACTGGCTCACTTTATGGCGCATTTCCATTACAGTTTAGGAACTGGGGTAGTATCTATAGTAACGCAGTGTAGGCGGAGCCGTGACGTGATCTTCAGAGAACCCCAGAAAAACAACACAGCCGTTAGCTGTTAGCACTCAGAGCTCACAGCTCCTCATATATGTTCAGAAACTAGACAAAAGTTAAACAAGTACAAACCACAGACTGCCTGTGTCATGGTGAATACAGTCGCTGCTTTATTTATGTCTGTATAGGCCGTTGTTGTGAGTGTGGACGGTCGGAGCATATACTGCGTTAGCTTAGCCAATCTCCATTTAGAACACACGCATTTTAAAAGGTTTTTCGCCTGCCGTCTGTCTGCAGACTTGACAAAGCATTAATTCATGGATTCATGGCTCTCTCTAGTTTAGCATACTCAGCCCGACTCAGCCTCGTTGTCTCTGGCCCTAGACCCGCGATTTTATGAGGCCAGAAAAACTGTGAATTAGGACCCGCCGGCCGGTACTAGGCCAAGTGGAAACGCAACCAAAGACGGGCCGCTGACGTCACAGCCCTCTTAAACCGTGCTCCGCGCTGTAGTGGAAACGCGCCATAGTGAAATAGAACATCATTAAGGAGTGGCAACACAATTGGGACAAAAGAAACACAAGAAGACACCTATATGCACTGCAGCCAAAAATCGGTCAGGACAGTTAAAAGAACCATCAATTTGGATAATGTGTTAACAAGGCTTAGATTAGGACAGGGGTAGCCAACACGGTGCCCACACTTAGTCGCCCGCAGGGGCAACGTGAGTCGCCCGCCGGGCATGTTCTACAAATAGCTAGCCAAGCAAATCCAAAATGTATAAAATACACAAAACAAAAAAGGAAATGTAATTAAAAGAATCTACCCTATGCATAAACGAAACCTAAATCATAGCGAACTCTATCTACTTACTACAACTCTATATCTATCTAACACCCCTCCTCCCCCCACCCCCACAATGAATATCGACCAATCACGTTCTTGTTTGATTTGCGGGACCAGAGTTGCAGTCGGGAAGAAAAGCAATGTGGAGCGGCACCTCACCGCTTCATAAGGAGTTTGACCGTGATTTTCCTTCTGGCAGAATCTACACAACACATCAGCCCCATTGAACACAGCCTAGTCGTGCCAGCCTATACAACACATGAGGGGCAGAGTTTTACTCTGTGTGTGTTGCAACTTGCATATATATTTATTGCACTTGACGCACACACACACACATGGCGTAATTTCCACTGGGGACAGGGGGGAAATGTCCCCCCCACTTTTCGAAATCCCGTTTGTGTCCCCCCACTTTACAAATATGTTTATTTTATTTTTTTAACACAAGCCGTCATCGCCACGGAGGAGCACACAGCCTCAGTTGCGGCTTTCACACCAGCGCTTTTCCCTTTCTAGCTCCTAGCTAGAGCTTTTCTGGTTCAGCTCCGGTTTCCCTTTTCAGCTCCCGCTCTGTTAGAGAGAGAGACTGACTGACTGACTGATGACTGACTGACTGACTGACTGACTGACTGAGACTGACTCATAAGGAAAACATCTATCTGGATTATATGAACACTGCCAGGTGGAGGAATCAGTAGAACATGTAATTATGCAGTGTGCCAAAGACAGAAATCAGGAAGCCTGGAATGGAACAACCGAACCTCAAAGAAATATTAGACGTTTGAACGTTAGGAGCTGAGTTATGGACACAGTGAAAGGCAAACATTACACAACAACAGTTCTTATCAACCCCCTTAACAAATATTCATTCATTTGCTTCCAGTGCATTTGTTTGACGTATCTACGTAAACTTCTCTGTCTCTCTCTATCGATTTACAAAAGCAGGAAAAACAAAGCAAACAGTACAGCCGGTCAGCAACTCACAAACATGTTTTATTTTTTTTAAAGCAAGAGTGAGTAGATTTTAGATTTCACTGTCTGATGAAAAATATGGAAGAGTTTTTAAATCGGTGGTGTTTCACTACAGCTGTGTGCTCTGTGGTGGGGAAGAGCTCGGTTTTAACTCTAAAAGAAATCTCTCTCTCTCTCGCCCTTCAAGTTTCAGCCTAAAATGAGCTCCACCATCATCTACCCGAAAGCTACTACTGAACTTCCCAAAGTCCGCAGCATCTGCAACTTCCCACCATTGTCCCCTAAGGATGCTCTGGAGGAACGCCTGCTACTAGAATATGTTGCTTGGCCTGAAACTTCTGAATTACCATCTCCTCTTTCCCTGGAGCTGACCAGTCATCCAGCTCACAGCTCTTTCACCATTCTCCCAGCGAGGGGAGGAGGACAGTGGCACGTAGGGGATCAGCTGGAAGTCAGCATCGTCATCTCTGACTTCAAGGGACAACCCAAGAAGTTTGGGGGGGACCTTTTATTAGCCCGGCTGCACAACCTAACGCTTGGTGCAGGTGTAGCTGGGCAAGTGGTGGACCATCTCAATGGGAGCTACTCTGCTGTCTTTCCTTTACTCTGGGAAGGAGCAGCTCAGGTTGAGGTGATGCTTAACTATCTTTTTCTATGTGATTTTGCTGTAGGTGTGTCCTTTGTCTACCATTTCTAGCCACCAATTGTACATTTTCAACAAAAACTCTTGTTTTCTACCCAATCAGGTGACGCTAGTTCATCCCAGTGAAGCTATCACAGTGCTGAACAGGTTAAATCGTGAACAACCTGATAGGATATTCTTCAGTAGCCTCTTTCGCTCAGGCTCACGCTCTCAAACCACCATCTGTAACATCTGCCTGCGTCAAACCCAGCAGCCAATCTGCGACTTCACCGACCCTCGAACCGGCGATCCTTGGTTCTGCTACAAGCCAAAGGACATGAGCTGTGATGCAAGGATCACCCACAGCAGGGGAGGATACAAACAAAACCTCAAGGCCAAGGAGGATGAGCTCTTTCAAGGGTAAGGAAGCAAAGAGACTGGTCATTTGTGTGACTTCTATAAATACATACATCATGCGTTACCTATTTATCTGCTTGGCTGGAAGTTTCAGAAGTTTGTCAGGTCATGCAGTTTAGATTAAAAGATAATATAAATGTAACCACTCAGTATGAATCATAGTTGACCATGTGGATTTTTTGTTTTAATTTTATTATCTTGTTTATCACATAACATCTACGAATGTCTTTATCTCCTTGGAGAAGTAACCTTTCTCTCATTCTCCCTGAGGTTCTTCTATTTTTCCCTTTCTTCCCTTAATTGTGGAGTTTCTTTTAGGGCATTTTTCCTTGTGTGCTGCGAGTGTGTGAGGACAGAGGGCGTTGTGTGCTCCAGAATACACTCTGTAAAGCAAATGAGACAAATGTGTGATATTTCGCTTTAAAAATGTAATTTGATTATTTTATCCAGCTTTGGTCAAATACACTTTTATTGTCTTTTGCTAAATGTTACGCCGTAAGGCTTAGTTCTAAGGTGTGAACCTTCCAAGTACACACAAGGAAAGTTTAGGGTGGCAAAAGCTGCAGCAAAAGACCCCTAATAGGGAACAGAACAGAGAAGGCGTCAATGACAACATAAATGATATGTGATTCGTCAGATACAGCATGAAAAGTAGACCTTCTAAACTGTTTACCCCAGGTAAACCTCCATGCCATTCAAGGTTCAAGGCTTTTATTAGACATACATACATAGCTGTTAGGGAATAATTTGCTTAGGTATTCAACCTTCGACACACACAGTTAATCGTTTTCTCTTCTCACTGTCTCTTTTCCCATGGCATAGTTCTACGGCCTTGGGTATTATTGTTGCCAGTCTATGACAGAGCACAAGCTGCCATGAGGTAGTTTATTCAGACGAAGGTTCCCTGGTGCACATTCTTTCCTATGGACGAGAGCTCTAGTTAGATTCAGGGTCTATTTGTTTAGTCTCGCTGATGAAGAATGTTGATTATTACACTCCGAACTACTTAAAACCTCGAGCTGCAGAAGAGTTCTTCAGAATTGGTTTGGCAACCGCTGTGTCAACTCGTGACACACCACCTGTCTTGTCAATTCTCCGGCCGTAACTCCAAATAAACCATCAGTGTTTACCATCAAAGCTCCAGCTCTCCTCGTGTCTCTCGAGTCCTGTTTCCAATTGCTTCAGAAGTTTCCCCCACAATAGCTACAGTGTATATGACGATAAAATCTTAGGACAGGCTCCTCCAACAGTGCAACACAATAAACCTGAAAAACAGAAAAAATATACAAGTAAATACAAAAAGAAAATAGTGAAGGGAAATAGTGCAAGCATGCATTTGGGATATTAATGTTTATTGTAGTATTGTGTGTGCTTTTCTTCAGTCGTGTCAACTTGAAAGTCTGCATTCCGGCTTCAGGACCTGCCGGTGTCACTGTTTTACCAAAAAAGGAAGGTAAGGAATGCATTTATCACTGAATTCAAGATCTAATGTGCTACAAGTACAGATGACGAAAGTATAGGGGCAGAAAAAACAACAACTCTTTCTTCTGGGTATCATTCTCCTGTTGAGAGATGTATTTAGCAGGCCAATTTGACAGGAGCAAAGGGAGCATGGAGCTCTCAGCTCAAACTTTGTCAACACGGCCCAGCTGTTGCAGTGTCTCTCAGGAGTGAGGCCATAACATGTTCATACATTCACTTTATACTTTGATTTGGTTAAGGTGGAGAGTAACAAACGTAAAACAACCCCCCTATTATCCTTTAACTTTCTCTCAGGTCAACCAGAGGTGAAGAGCAGCATTGTGAACTTTCAAGCCTCTGGCTATTACTACCAGGGTTTATGGCGAGCACTAGATGGCACCAAAGTTACCAATTCACCGGCGCATCTGCCATCACTCAGTGTCTAAAAGGCAAAGTGGTCCACCTGTATGGAGACTCTACCATCAGGCAGTGGTTTGAGTTCCTCAACGCAGCACTACCAGGTAACTAATCCACAGGGATTTCCGGCAACAGTTTCATTATGTTCACACTGCATCTTAATCTGTTTCCTCTGTAATACTTTAGATCTTAAGGAGTTTAACCTGGGCAGCTCGAGGAAAATGGACCTTTCATGGCCTTAGACTATGAAAACAAAATCATGGTGACTTTCCGCTGCCATGGTCCTCCTCTCCGTTTTGGCAACGTGCCAATTGGGGAATTTCGTTACATTGCCAATGAACTAGATGACTTAATCGGGGTCCAAACACTGTTGTCGTTTTTGGCATCTGGTCTCACTTGGGCACTTTCCCCTCGAGGTCTACATCCGGCGGCTACAAAGGATCCGCAGTGCGGTGGTGCGGCTGTTGGACAGGGCTCCACAAACGGTGATCATCATCAGGACTGCAAACCCCAAAGCTTTGTGCTTTATGAGACGATAACCAACAGCGACTGGTTCTCGGTGCGGCGTGATAAGGTGCTAAGAGCCATATTTAAAGGACTGAATGTTCATCTGATTGATGCCTGGGAGATGGTCCTTGCTCACCACCTGCCAAACAGCCTCCACCCACAACCTCCTATTATTAAGAATATGATGGATGTTCTCTTCTCCTACACATGTCCTCAAAAGGGCGGCTAGATAATAATAATAATAATACATTTTATTTATCAAGCGCTTTATCAAGTGCTCAAAGACACAGAGGTAAGAAAAAAGATAATATAAAAGTATATTTAAATCGAGCAATAAAACCACATTTGTCACAAGGACTTGTCATCAATCACACATTAAAAGCTAGTCTAAAAAGATGTGTGTTCGTTGTGGGGGAGGAGTGGAGATTTAAATCCATGCTGAGATTAAATGTTTCTATGTGTTTCTATCAAGTGCAGCATCTTTCGAACAGTCTATAATAGATTGATGTTTTCAAATGTTTTTTAATAACTCAAGTTGAGAGATATAACAAATTATAATACCCGCCTTAATATTAAATGACATCCAACATAACTTCAAAAGTGATACTGTATATTCATAAAAATATACCTCAGAAGATTTGAACGTTTTTTTTTAAGGAACAGAAACCGGTTATTTTGATTGTTAATGTATTACACATATCAAACAAGACGCTGTTTTGTCATCAGAATGATGTAGTATGAATGTTTACTGTTTTGCGCTTTTAGTTGTGGGTTGATAAGAGTTATTTTTTGGGGAGAGCCTAAAAGGGTTATCAAGGGTTAAGATTAATTCACACAACAAAATACTTAAAACTCATCAAAATTGAACAAATAAATAAGGAACTGCCCCATAATAAACTTAATTAGTAAATATGATGGGATCTGGGAGTTCTGAATGAATTGTATTGCCGAGCAACCTACATCTAAGAAATAAAAAATACTTGTGGCAAAACTGCTTTTTTACATAAACTGTGTTATTATTTCAAAGATTACCCATTTGAATAGAGGTGCCACATCATTTGTGATCCACCGCAACCAGCCTTACTGGAATGTACAAATAATCCTAATAATAATCCCATTTTCAATCTTCCAACTGTTCATATTTTTTGGTCAATTAACAAACTGTTACAAATGTGTTCAACAAATTTGAGCCTTTGCCACATTTATTTGATCACCATGGAAACCTTTGATCTCTGGACACGTCGTTAGCTCAAATATAAACACCTGTGTCATAGAACACGATGATGTCATAACTCCAACTGACATGCTCAGAACAGCAGACTTCAGATACTAGGCTTGTTTGAGACGAGCTGCAGCTCGCCTCGAAAGTAGACGAGAATAGCCGATTGCAGCCGGGGGAGGTCTCAAAAAGCTCGCCTGAAGTCGGACAGCTCGGAGTCGGTTCTTCTTCTTCTTCTTCTCTCGGTTTTTGGCGGATTGCAAACAACTTTAAGGTGCATACGCCACCTACTGTACAAGAGTGTGTATCACCATATCATCCTATCACCACTTGTGGAATTATACCATGTATTTACGTTGTTTTAAATTCTTCCAATCAATCCTGTTTCATTCAAATATTTAAGAATGGCCTTCCTGGTAGCTCTTACCCCCTCACCTTCTGTTCCCAGTGTCCCCATCAGGCTCCACTCCCTTCCTGCCTCTCTGACCCTGTCTCTTAGTTTTTCCCTCTCTGTTTTGTACATGTTGCAGTGTAATACGATGTGTTCCACATTTTCTTTCACTCCACACCCCCTGCATTCTTCAACTTCGCTTTTTACCATTATAAACATTGTGCCGTTTAATCCTGTATGATCCATCTGAGTATAGTGATGATGATCTCCTCCCGTCTGTTCCTTTCTGTATAGATCTTTGTTATGACTGATTTCTGTAACTTGTGGTATCTCCTCCCTTTCTGATCTTCCTCCCACCTTTTCTGCCATATTTCCATACCCTTCTTCTTAATTATTGCTTTTCCTTCTCCTTTTCCAAGTGAAACTGGTATTGCTATTTCCTTCTGTAACGCATCTTTTGCTAACTTATCAGCATGCTCATTCCCTTGAACCCCCTCATGTGCAGGCACCCAGCATAACTGCACATCTATTCCCCTTCTCTGAAGTCTCAGTAAGCAATGGTTAAGTTCAATAATGAAATCTTCTCTAACAGTTATTGTCGACTGTATGCTTTTCAAAGCAGATAGTGAGTCTGTGCATATCACCACCCTATCTGACTTCTTCAACCTATTGTAGCCCAATAATTGCTGCTAGTATTTCTGCTGTATAAACTGATAAGTTATGTGACACTCGTTTTGAGATTGATATTTTGAATTCTGGTATACACGCCTATCCCACGCATTCTTGCTTCTTAGATCCATCTGTATACATTTTTAGGTAATTGTAATACTTTTCGTTCAGCTACATACTCGTTTTAATTCCCACTTCATTTATTTGCCACTCTTTTTTCCTTTCTATGATACTCATATCTATGTTAGCTTCTGGGGAAAGCCATGGGGGAACACTGCTAAATGGGCTTGCTTTGGCAAACTTTATGGTCTCCACTCCATATGTCCTTGTTCTCTCTTTACTTGTCCAGCCAAACCCACGCCCCTGGAACTTTGTATATTCCCAGCAATCCTGTAGTATTCTGTTTGTGATATTTTCCTCTCCACTTCCTTGTAGCCTGACCCAGTAGGCCTATGACAGAGCAAGTTTCTCTCTTCTAAAGAATGCACAAATGTGTTTAATCATTATTGTCAGATATGTACTAAGTAAATACATTTGTTCCTGCTCAAGATTAGATTCAACTTTATTGTTATTGCACAGGTACTGAGACAACGAAATGCAGTTTAGCTTCTAACCAGGAGTGCAAAAAGCAGTAAAGTGAAAAGTAATGTACACAATCTACAGAATAAAATATAGAATGAATTTAATGAGGGGTATGAATACAATAGATATACACAGTAGCCTATGAGCAGAACAGTATTAACAGTGTGTATGAATATGCTAAAATATATAAAGTATGACGGTAAGCAGTGCAAGTATTGTATAAAATATATAGATATTAATTTCATGATGATAAACATTGTGGAACAATGATGAAAAATGTGAATGGAAGTGGCGACGTAAAACTGACACAAAACAACACACTTTTGCCGAGCCAATGGAGAGTTTCATCACCAGCACGGGGTAAAAACCACCAATGAGCGCTCAGCTCGATATACCAGCGAGTTGTTTCCCATCAAGCATTTCGCTTCCGCAGCCCGTGGAGAGAAATGCAGTGTGCGCATTTCCACTACACGGCCTCGCTCGGCCTCGCTCGGTATGGCTAGGCCTCGTTAGGACTGGCTCACTTTATGGCGCATTTCCATTACAGTTTAGGAACTGGGGTAGTATCTATAGTAACGCAGTGTAGGCGGAGCCGTGACGTCATCTTCAATGAGAACCCCAGAAAAACAACACAGCCGTTAGCTGTTAGCACTCAGAGCTCACAGCTCCTCATATATGTTCAGAAACTAGACAAAAGTTAAACAAGTACAAACCACAGACTGCCTGTGTCATGGCGAATACAGTCGCTGCTTTATTTATGTCTGTATAGGCCGTTGTTGTGAGTGTGGACGCTCAGAGCATATACTGCGTTAGCTTAGCCAATCTCCATTTAGAAAACACGCCTGCCGTCTGTCTGCAGACTTGTCAAAGCATTAATACATGGTTTTTACTAACCGGTATCAGTATGTTGTTACTTCGGCATCATTTTGAAACGTGTATTACAATTAAATCACGGTCAAATATGTCCATCTTGTTGTAGTTGTAGCCCCCTTGCCAGCGATTCTCTCTCTAGTTTTAGCATACTCAGCCCGACTCAGCCTCGTTGTCTCTGGCCCTAGACCCACGATTTTATGAGGCCAGAAAAACTGAATTAGGACCCGCCAAAACTGCGGCGCCTCGCCGCGCCTCGCTCTCAAGTCTGCGGGCGTCTTTTGGCGCGTTTCCACTACAGCGCGGAGCACGGTTTAAGAGGGCTGTGACGTCAGCGGCCCGTTTTTGGTTGCGTTTCCACTTGGCCTAGTACCGGCCGGCGGGTCCTAATTCACAGTTTTTCTGGCCTCATAAAATCGTGGGTCTAGGGCCAGAGACAACGAGGCTGAGTCGGGCTGAGTATGCTAAACGAGAGAGAGAATCGCTGGCAAGGGGGCTACAACTACAACAAGATGGACATATTTGACCGTGATTTAATTGTAATACACGTTTCAAAATGATGCCGAAGTAACAACATACTGATACCGGTTAGTAAAAACCATGAATTAATGCTTTGACAAGTCTGCAGACAGACGGCAGGCGAAAAACCTTTTAAAATTCGCGTTTTCTAAATGGAGATTGGCTAAGCTAACGCAGTATATGCTCCGACTGTCCACACTCACAACAACGGCCTATACAGACATAAATAAAGCAGTGACTGTATTCGCCATGACACAGGCAGTCTGTGGTTTGTACTTTTGTCTAGTTTCTGAACATATATGAGGAGCTGTGAGCTCTGAGTGCTAACAGCTAACGGCTGTGTTGTTTTTCTGGGGTTCTCATTGAAGATGACGTCACGGCTCCGCCTACACTGCGTTACTATAGATACTACCCCAGTTCCTAAACTGTAATGGAAATGCGCCATAAAGTGAGCCAGTCCTAACGAGGCCTAGCCATACCGAGCGAGGCCGAGCGAGGCCGTGTAGTGGAAACGCGCCATTTGTCCCTCGAGATTTCAACGTCTCATGTAGGCGAGCCTCCAGAGCAAGTCGGACAAAATGACTAACCATCATGCAACGACGCAAGCAAGATGTTGATCGCAATTGCGCAGGTCTGCGTCGGTCTCGCTCGTCTCAAACAAGCCTAATGGTTAATGGTCCTGCCCTCAACAGCTCTACGTCAATTATGGGGTGTCATCATATGCCGTTTCATGGAAACGCATCCTCGCCATAAAACACGATGTCGCTGTAACTCCAATGGACACGGTCCGATCGTCCCCCAAACTTCGCTTGTATATCACCGGTCCATGCCTCAACAGCTTTACGCCAAATCTGAGATCTCACCATAGGCTGTTGCCATAGAAACGCATCCCTCGCCACAAAACACGATGTCGCTGTAGCTCCAATGGACACGGTCCGATCGTCCCACAATCTTCACCTGTATATCACCGGTCCATGCCTCAACAGCTCTACGCCAAATCTGACATCTCACCATATGCAGTTTCCATGGAAACGCATCCTTCGCCATAAAACACGATGTTGTCGTAACGCCTATGAAAAGGGTCAAAACAGCACCACACTTCAGATAATGGTTAACGGTCCAGCCTTCAACAGCTCTACGTCAATTATGGGGTTTCATCATATGCCGTTTCCATGGAAACGCATCCCTCGCCATAAAAGACGATGTCACTATAACTCCTTTGAAAATGTTCAAAAGTGCTCAAACTTCACATGTGTGCTAACAGTCCAGCCGTGAAGACATCTACGGGACAATTTTGAGATTTCTTCAAATGCCGTTGCCATGGCAACACAATGCTCGCCATGAAACACGGTTTTCTCATAACTTCAGTGAAAATGCTCCAAATGGCCCAAAACTTCACAGGTTTGGTAACGATGCAGCCATCAACGCATCTAAGCATATTATGGGATGTCATCAAATGCCGCTGGCATGGCGACAGATCATTCACCATCAAGTTTGTTAAAAAGTTTGCAGTTAAAATATTCTGCTGCTTTCCCAAGCCTTTTTACTTTCTTTTCTTCTCTCATCACACATTCAAGCCCCCAGTGTTCATGTATCATTTCAATCTAAATTCTTCACTTTCTTCTTACACATTACATTTCAGCATAGCAGTTTAGCGTCAGCTTTTCAGCCTAAAGCATTCCCACTAGCAATTTCTTCAGGAATTGCATTCTCTAGTTTATGGTGTCCCGCCCCAAATGTGCAGCTGGGATAGAATGTGAAAAAAATAAAGATTTGTTCCCGCAAGACATAATGCGGGAATGTGAGAGCAGACAGGTGTCAGTGCTTGAATTTATCAACAATGTTGCAACCTTGTGCGGGAATGGCAGGGGTAGAAACACAAAAGTCTCACACATAGGGGAGAGTGGGGTAAGTTGAGCCATTTTTTAGTTATGCTGTCCTCTAAGCAAGGAGAAATGACACATAGTACAAATGAAAGCACAAACCTATAATTCAGGATGTCTCCTATCAATGGCAATGATAAGAATTAATATTTGATCAAGGGCAGTGAAAATATTACTTCTAAAAAAAAAGTGGTCTTGTGGATCAACTTGCCCCGGGTTAGGGGTAAGTTGATCCAGGTCAGGGGGTAAATTGAACCACTGTTCAAACCTGGGCATACCTGTTCAAACCTGGGCATACCTACACAAAATCTTAAAGGTAACTTTAAACAATAAATAACAAACCAAATACAAGTTTAGTTTTTCAAATATTTGTAATTTGTAAATTTCGATTGAATTGATTGATTTTTTTTTAACATGTTAAAAGGAAAAGTAATCATACAAATGGTGATACAATTTCATACATCTTACCAATCAAACACAGGGTAAATTCAACTTTAAATGTAGCCTACAATGAGCTCTTATTATCAACTTGGCCTACTTTCATTCATTTCTCAATTGAAAAACTGGTTCAACTTACCCCAAGGTCCATGGTTCACTTTACCCCATAGCCACCATTTCAGAGAAAATAGCCTAGCATTAAAATTCAGAGTCATCTTTAGCTTAATGACTCACATGGTTTAATACGCTGCCAACACATCAACATATACAATATATGTGTTTAAACCTGGATACATTTTTTTTGACATGACAGCCGATATAGCTGACATCTAGAAAATGTACTTTGACAAGCAAAAAACGTTTTTTTGTAAAAATGTTTACTTACTAGACCACAATCAGCATCTCTCTTTCACAGGCAATGAGAAATGGGAGGAGCTTACATAATTTCTGGTAACGTAATTACAACTATAAGGCGTTGCCTGGTTACAGGGGGTGGTTCAACTTACCCACTGGCTCAACTTACCCCCTTCTACACACACACACACCAGTGACGTGCGGTGAGGTTCATGGCTGGTGAGGCACTGACTCTTTCAGAGTCAGATTTACAAATATTATAGCCTATTTTGACCTTAATCGAAATATTCTGTTATTTTCAAAAGCTTTTTTAATCTGATGCTATGATTAATTTTAAACAGACCGATCAACAAAAGGATACCCAAAATCTAAATATTGGATTGTTCTTTCCAAGTAAGATCCCATTTTCATTACAGTTGTGGTCTTACCTTGACTTGAAGATGAATATAAGTCCATGCTATCCTTCTGGACAACAATCTCTATTACTGTTTTGTAAAAGTCCTCCTTATCTTCCTGTAGTTTCAAAAGTCTAGTTTGTTGTTTGCGGTAGAATAACAGTAGCAACAAGAACCTGTGGGCTTACGTGCGCCCCCTTCAGTGCGGCAGAGGTTATGGCTGCCTCTCCTGGTGCTTTTTTCATTGCCGTTGTACGATGAGACCAGCGAGCCTAAATATCATATATACGTGAAATAAGTTATTTAGAGACTATGGATGGCGAGGATAAATGTAATAAAGGGATCTACAAACATTACATTGGTGACCTACAGTGAGATGGGAACAGGCATGCGCTTAGGGCCCGCTTTCCAGCCAGTTTCTGTGGGGTGACGCATTCTGAAGTGAGGCAGAGCTCATCTGTGCCTCACCTCACCCCACAGTAAATGGCTTGAGCGCGCTCACAAAATAAGTGGCCGCGCTAAATTAGTGCCCGCGCTCCAGCAAGTTACTGTGGGCTTATGTGAGGCAGTGCTCGTCCCTGCCTCACTTCTCATCGCTCCCGTAGCGGAGCTCGGCAAATTTGCTGATTTTGACTATAAAATGCGATTCGAATCATACAGAAATCACATTTACACAAGATCAGTGGAGAACATTTTATTATTATTATTTTAGTTTTTCTTTAATTGTTTTTCCGTTACATTGGAGTATGACAGGTGAGGCTCTGCCTCCCCTGCCTCCACTGACTGCACGTCGCTGACACACACACACACTGGGTTGGTTCATCATAACCTCCCGTGATAATATTACAGAAATGACGTCAGTTGTTAATGCAGTGCTGCTTGAATGGTGTATTTAATTTGCCTTACAATTTCATTATTTACTGTATTGAATGGTTAGCTTAAAACCATAAACCATTTTTTATTTAAAGCAATTTTCAATTCTTCTTGGAAACACAATTATCTAAAGAAAATAAATAGATCTATAAAACATAGGTAATGGGATCAAGAATAGTGAGGATAGACTCTCCGATGCCTTAGGCTTATGTATTCTTGTGTTTGAGTCTGTGTTCATCAAACAACTTTGGTTGCATGGTAAGATGTAGGCTACTAAGCTCTTACTGTCTGTATTCATTTTAACTGGGTTATTATTTTGGCTGTTGGTTGATTGGAAGTGGCGAAATATAAGTATTATTCTTTTTGGTCTTCAAAGGTGTTAATGAAGAGTAAAGTAATTCCTAGTGTGGCTACATTGTTGTGGTTTGTTGGATCACAAAGAACGTGGCACCTCTATTCCAGAAATCCAAAATCTTTTGGAGTATATTTATACATTTTCAGATTCAGGTCGCTCAGCAATGCAAAATAAAACTAGAGAATGCAATTCCTGAAGAAATTGCTAGTGGGAAATTCAAGCACTGACACCTGTCTGCTCTCACATTCCCGCATTATGTCTTGCGGGAACCAATCTTTATTTTTTTCACATTCTATCCCAGCTGCACATTTGGGGCGGGACACCATAAACTAGAGAATGCAATTCCTGAAGAAATTGCTAGTGGGAATGCTTTAGGCTGAAAAGCTGACGCTAAACTGCTATGCTGAAATGTAATGTGTAAGAAGTAAGTGAAGAATTTAGATTGAAATGATACATGAACACTGGAGGCTTGAATGTGTGATGAGAGAAGAAAAGAGAGTAAAAAGGCTTGGAAAAGCAGCAGAATATTTGAACTGCAAACCTTTGAACTAACTTGATGGTGAATGATCTGTCACCATGCCAATGGCATTTGAAGAAATCTCAAAACTGTCCCGTAGATGTCTTCACGGCTGGACTGTTAGCACACAAGTGAAGTTTTAGCACTTTTTGAACATTTTCATAGGAGTTATAGCGACATCGTCTTTTATGGCGAGGGATGCGTTTCCATGGAAACGGCATATGGTGAGATTTCAGATTTGGCGTAGAGCTGTTGAGGCATGGACCGGTGATATACAAGTGAAGATTGGGGGATGATCGGACCGTGTCAATAGAGTGGCGAAGTCCCTCCCCTTCCGGTGGACCTCCATGGGACCTTATTTCGGAAAAATTATGTATTGAAGTCAATGGAGAGAGAAAGATTATCTTTCGATCCCGTTTGAATTGTGCCACGAATTACACATATGATGTTTGTCAATTTAAAAGATAATTTTGCAAGTAAAAAAAAAAAAATGTGTCGTCAAACTGTGAAGTAACACATTTGTTTGTGTGAAACGCTCAATGAACTACATCTCTGGTCAACAACACACGTCACCAAGATGGCCGTCACTACTGTCTTGTCAACAAAACGATTGACTACCCTCACTATCACCACAATGAAACACGTCCAGAAGAATGTCATGCAAAGCTGCCTGCCTGCCTTCCTTTGATTCTCTCTGAACTGCCTGGTCGTTTTAATGTTTAATGTCAACCATTTGTGCAGATAGCATGAAGTAGAAAAGATCGCTACCGTTAGCGTTAGCATTTCTCCCCCGGGCTTAAATTGTGTATTATAGAATGACCACACCGGTGACAGTACTCTTCAAAGGGTTCACGAAATATGACTACTACTCTTACTGTTTAACATTTTGGGTTACTTAATGTTACTTCATGTTAAGGCTAATAAAAATGACAAGGCTGTAATGCTAACTAACGTGCTAGCTACTAGCTAGGTAGCTAACTTGATCAAGCCACCTGGTCCTTTCATCAGACGGGAAGCAAAAGAACGAGCAAGACCCATTGCTGGTATGATAACAACCTGGTACTAAGCACACAGGCATCTTGTTAAAGTTATCTTATCTTAGCCAGCACCATATAGATAGATTCTATCTATATGGCGTTATCTTATCTTAGCTATCTCTATTTTAATGGAGGAAAACAATTGTGACATCACTTATGCGACTCTGGGATTTGTAGTCTTTCTAGTTGCGTATTTTTCATAGTCTTATATTTCAACAGTTTTACGACAAACTGTGACTTTTTTGACATGGAAATGATTTTTTAAGATTGACAAACATCATATGTGTAATTCATGGCACAATTCAAACGGGATCGAAAGATAAGTTTTCTCTCTCCATTGACTACATTATTTTTCCGAAATAAGGTCCCATGGACCGGAAGTAGATGGGCGTGACTTCGCCACTCAATTGGACTTACGGACCGTCCACACAGCAGCGTTAAAAAAATCTTGGAGGTGGCGTATCTGAAGCTAGGGGATTTTTTGCGAGCAAGGCACCAACAACCAATCACATGAATCTCCCGCCCCCGACATACGAAGCAAAACAGTTTGAAGTAAACTGGATATAAACTCCCCAAACAGGCGAAAACATACCACTGTCTCTGCCACCTCCCTCCATGCCTGGCTCCTCCGGTTTATATCCCGGTAGGTAAATAGGGACTGGTCATAAAGCACCGGGTGATTCCCTACCGCTAATTTCTCCTCCATTTTTTGGAATATGAGGAAATGACCTGCAGTATGTCTCTCCCAGCATACACACGGTTTGATTGGCTAGTGCTTGTACTGTCAGATTTGCATACACGGGATTTGATTGGCTGACGCTTCCACCTCAGGTTCAAAAGTTGAACATTGCTCAACTTTGAATCCTGAAAATCCTGAAAATCTCCGCTCGCCTGCCCACAATGCAGTTCGGCGAAAAGTGAGGCAAATGACGTCACCCCATTCAAAGTGAATGGGCAGAAGCGTTTCAAGATTTTTTAACGCTGCTGTGTGGACGGTCCGTTACAGCGACATCGTGCTTCATGGCGAGCATTGTGTTGCCATGGCAACGGCATTTGAAGAAATCTCAAAACTGTCTCGTCGATGAACCTCTTACATGTGAACGTTTTGTGGAAGAACGATAACAGATATCTGTGAAATTTCAAAACGTGAAGCATGTGAAGGAAGTTGAGTATCTGAAGTGTAATTTTTGTGTACTTTCGGGTTAATAATGTGGCCTTTTTGGCAGAAAGGTGTGCGGCTGCTGCTGTGAGGAAATATCTGCCTGAAATTACAATGGGCTTTAATGGACATGTTGAACGTTTTTGTCACTTCATGCCCTCAAGAGGCATTTTGTTTAATTATTTTTTGCTTAATTATTTGTCATTGTTCAAGCTACGAGATGTTTTCCTACGTGTATCATGAAAAATTATGTCTCAAGAATGTAGGGTTTGGGAATTATGGCAGTTTAAAAAAAATATATGAAGGCACATTTCAAGATTTCTTACCCTCTAGCTGTGACATCACGCACTCTTCACGAAAACCTCTTTAACAAGGTCTGAACAATGTTTAATATCTCTAAAAGTAAGAATCAGATTTAAAAGTTGTGTTACACGAATAATGTCAGAAAGATGTGTAACATTTTAAAGTTGGAATGAGGTTTCTGAGTGAAAGTATGAATGAACAGTTAGCAGTTGAAGTCGCATGAAGATTGTTGAAGTCTGAAGAATTTCTCCATTGACTTCAATGTTAAAAATTGATGAAAATGTGATGAATTATGGGCTGTATCTCTGGAATTATGAAAGTTATGAATGATAAAAGTAATAGCAGTCGATTCCCGACCGAGCTGAACGTTTTGATGTTTGAACGGAGTTTCTGCGATGTTGAATGTGGGAGGAGAAGACGGACAAAATAATTGGACGGAATAATAATAATAAGAATTTTGTCCGTAGCATAACATATAGTTGGAATGCTGTATCAGCATTCCCACTAAACTATTGGTGATGACCAGCAGGTGGCAGTAACACAGAGAAAATGTTACCTGGCCTACCATTAAAAACATTATAGGAAGAAGGGGTTCCTGAATATCAAGCAACAATGGCACAAACTATGGGACAGTAACACCAAAGGAAGACATTTATACCAGATACAAAGGGAAGTAGGACCGGGAAGCACTTGGGGGAGTAGTAGAAGAGAACAGAGCATTAACAGCAGGATAAAATTGGGTCACTCTGGATTAAACTCATCACTGCATCTGATTGGAAAACATCCAAATGGCAATTGTGATGGTTGCCAACAACCAGAGACAATACATCATGTATTTTTTAGCTGCCCGGATTATAACAGACAAAGACTCAGTCTGAAAACTGCACTGGAACAACTCAACATCAAGGACATGGATTTCAAGTCAATATATGAAAGTAAATCAAGAAATGAAGCAAACAAGTTGATCTTCAAATTCCTCAAAAGCACTGGTCTGAGGACAAGGATTTAATATAAACATTTAATAAATCAACAGTAGGTGGCGATATATGCTCCAAGTGGAAGCGATTCGCCATTAAATAGAAGAAGAAGAAGAAGAGAAGAAGGGTTCCTGACATGAATTATACCATAATACTTTTGAGTACATAGATACGTTTCCATGTAGTGCCCCTCTCATTCAGAGAGGAGTTTTGTAGTTTCCTTGGCATAGCTGTGTCGTCTTTGTCATTTAGTTACTCTTGGTACTAGCTTACTGTGGATGGGTAGCTAGTTAGCTCAAAGCAGCTAACACCAGCTAACAGTTACTCTTACTGTCAACACCGACAAGATGGACTCAAGTGTCTTCATGGCTGTTACAAAAGGTTTGTTTGCTAAGGAACCGAGAAAGATTTAGAGAAAAACTTTTTTGTGGGAAAAGTCGTTGATATTTCAGATAACGTTGACTGTTATCACAGCTTTTACTCAAGCCAGGTTAGCTTCGTAAACTAGCATACTGATTATCGGTTAGTAACTTTACCTTTACTTGTTAGATATAGCATCGCATATAATACTGCATGCACAATGTCCATAGACTGTATGTTTGTTTGTATATAAAGATATTTCCATATGATTGGTATAGTTTAATGGCGAGTAAGTGTAAGTTATGTACAGGCTATACACAACTTGGCATTACTCTAGTTTACTTTATTAGAGCAACGTTGTCTTTATTGAACATGCACTCAGTGTTTCTGTTAAGGTTGAATTAAAAACACATCGCTATTCCTGCAACAGTAAGGGAATAAACAAAAGCATGGTTCTGGTGCTTGAACGAAAATTAGGGATGGACAACATAGCATCTTAAAAAGTACTCTTGTTATTTCCGTGGGGGTTTGTATGTTATGACTCATCATACATCATTTTATTGTGCTAATCAATTTCACCAAATTAATACTAGACTGACTTCAGTATTAACTGTAAATTACAGCCTCAGTCTGACATCATTGAACAATCCAATATTTCTGACCATTAACTATAACACTAGAAATTTGATTTTGTTTTGTAGACCAATTGCATATTAGTTCAGTTGAATTAGGATAAATAGGACATATAGGTCAGCTACATTCACTGTCAGTCTGAGGGCTTTTCTGTTTTTCTGTTTTAGGTGAGCCTTTACCTCTTGGGTCACTGCGCCTCCTGGTCCCACCTTTCCAACTTATGTCTGCCTCTATGTGGCATATTTTGAAGAAACAAGATGTCATGAACTACTGGAAACTGGCAGAGTTTGTCTCTTTTGTGATGGACATGGTCCCAGAGCTACTAATGTGCAAGCACAGGATACAACTTAACCTGGGATTAAGAGCAAGGGTGAGTCACAGTGGAGAGGACACAAGGCATTCATAGCATATTTTATATGTCTTTAAGATGGAACAAGACTTAAAAAGGCAACTAATGATGTATGAACTGTATTGTGATCACATGCGTATTCTATCACAACGTTTGTCTATTTCTCCTCATCAGTATATTCTAGAGCTGTGTCGGAGTGAACAGTTTATGGATCCTGACTTCATCTTGTCTCATCTGGACCAGATTAAATCCCCACACCCCACTCTGGTAAATGATAGAGTCTACAGTTTAGATCAGTCAGTTTCAAATAATTTGTACCTCTTAGATCAGGGGTGTCCAAAGTTTTTTCACCAAGGGCCACATACAGAAAAATATACGAAGGGCTGGGCCACTCACTAGAGGTATATTGCCTCATAAGTTCAGTTATAAATGAGCAAAATCAATCAAATGTAGGTCAATTATGCTTGTGAGTGTTGGCAGCTCATCCTTTAAAACAGAAGCCTCAGATTGATTATAATAAGGAGAAATAGGAAGGGTGTATTTCAAGCTTGTTATGTAAATAAGTCATTGGGCTTTTTTCTTATCAACTAAGATATGTTAGAAAATGTTTCCAACTGAATTTATTAGAAAAGTGGTCTTAACAGATGAACACTACTGTGTAATATATTTTTACATTTATAGTTAAGAAGTACAATATAAGACAAGCACAAGTTTCATGTGTGGGCCATATTCCATTCTAATTTTTTAATTTGCTGAGGGCTGCATTTTGCCCCCGGGCCGTAGTTTGGACACCCCTGTCAAGTGATCAAGTATTGTAAGGAGAAGTTGTGGCAACAAGTTAATCAGCAGCACATAGGAAAATTATCCAGTACCAGACTTGTATTATCTGTAACTGTCATGCCAATGTTTTAGGTGAAAGAATCCCAAGAGGAGGAAGTGGTGGTTAACTTTCTCGAGTTGATCCAGACTCTGCTCAAAGATCCCAAAGAGAGACAAGACTTTTTCTCGGTAAGATGGTATCACTTACTCTTCTGTGGAGCAATATCCACCTGTACATGTTGTTTGCCGTTACTCGTGAAATTAAGCTAAATTCAGTCAAAGGTTCTTTTTTTCTTTCTTCTAAAGGAGGTCTTCCCTGCTGAGTATGGACCTCAGTATGACAGTGATTTGAAGATGCTGTTTTCAGAGTTCCTTTGTCGGCTGGCTCAGCTGTTGCCAGTTCCTGACCTCGAACAGGTGAGGAAGATCATTTTAATAACAAGTAAACAGTATGTCACCATCAAAGAATACGTGCATAAGCGATAGTCAGTGGAAAACCTATATTTGATAAAAGTTTGGGAAAGCAGATAGTAGTACCAGTGGTCAGTTAAACAATCTGCTGCTGTGATTGCGGCAGCAGTAAAACGTTTTTTTAGGCCCCTAAATAAATCAATATAAGTTTAAGTTTATGCAAATTGACAGTGTTTGCAAGAGGGTACCGTGCTAATTGGCGGCCTGTTCTAGCTTGCTCACTTTGAATAACCAGATACTGAAAAACATTGAAAATTGAGATTAGCTATACTAATAACTAAATAAAGTAGTAATTTTCCCAACTTATTTTTTCCAATATCTGGTGGCTTCAAGGTGAGCATACATAAAGGCTTCAGATCCTCGTAGGAAACGTATATTGAGCTGCCTCGTGGCATGCTAAAGCATCCATAGTCCCGTCACATACAACATATAAAACATGACATGTATATACATAGCAAAAATAAATACATATGTAATGTAAATCAATATCAGTTAGGTATACGCTATATTAAGAATATTTTCCGAAGCGTATATTGAGCTGCCTCGTGGCATGCTAAAGTAGTGGAAAATATTCTTAATATAGCGTATACCTAACTGATATTGATTTACATTACATATGTATTTATTTTTGCTATGTATATACATGTCATGTTCTTATATGTTGTATGTGACAGGACTATGGATGGAAATTAGCTCAAAGCTAAAATCCGGCTCATTTACACTTGTAAGCATTATTTTGTTTTAAAGTGTTCATCAATGTGCACTGTCCCGATTCAAACGATTAAATGAAAATGAAATGACATTTTTTTTAAGTCGGCCCTTTGGTAGGTGTTGCTGTCACCCCCTAACAAAGCAGCACATTGTTGCCAATGCATCCACTTAAGGTAATACACTCATTATGTATTATTTTTAGTGTATTATACCTTATACAACTCCGCTTTCAAACATCCAAGCTGTCCCCTTTATCTGCAAATGGATGTCTTGGTTTCCTACTTTTTAAGTTACATTCTTTTAATTATATTGGATATAGTGTGATGTGCGTCTTCATGCATTATCCACAGACTATTTCCTGGCTTGGAGCCGAATGCTATTTCTTGGACGATTGGGTGCATTTGGTAGCTGAGCCTACATACCTGAACAAATTGCTCCAGCACACAAACACCTTGGGCATTTAGAGCAACATGGTAAGTCCCTTTGCACAACAGCATTTTTATCTTTCACTTAGAGAGCTCTATGATGATACCTTTTGTGTTATTTTTGTATTTTTCTTGCAGTTCCACCTTCTAGCATGGACAACGGCA
Organism: Trematomus loennbergii; assembly: GCA_012861695.1. Lineage (NCBI taxonomy): Eukaryota > Metazoa > Chordata > Actinopteri > Perciformes > Nototheniidae > Trematomus > Trematomus loennbergii. The sequence goes on from JAAOOA010000017.1 coordinate 75,367, forward strand.
TCCTGTCCTCCCTCTCTGCAATTCCCCCCAGTAGAGTGGCAAAACCTAAAGAACATCCCGACCAATCAGATCTACTGCAAGGCCTCAGTGATGACAGGCACACTGCATCGTTCGTGAATGACGTAGCAGTTGAAATAATCACAGTGACGGATTACGCAGAGGTCGAATTAGACACAAGCGATGACATCAAGGTGGTGATGGGCGAAAACAGCTTTGAAGGAACGGACACTAGCATGGTGCCTGAAGATTCGCTGGTAGTGCTTCCTGCAGAGACAACAATGGAAGAAGAAGTGGCTGAAGCAAGGGAAGAAGCAATACAACCAAAATATTTAAGTGGTTTGGAAAACTCAATCCATTCAGAGGATAACGACAACGTTCTGGCACCTTCCCAACAAGAAATCTCGGTTGGACTTATGACTGCCCAGACTGCGAGAAGAAATTTAAGTTTGCCTCTTCGCTAATCGCCCACAGGGTCATCCACACTGGTGAACGCCCCCACCGGTGCAATGACTGCGGTCGCTGCTTCTCTTTCAGGCAGTCTCTTGACAGACACAGACACACGCACAAAACTGGACAAAAGTACAGCTGCCGGATCTGCAGAGAGACCTTCCACTCTCTGTCAGCCCGCACAGAGCACAAGCAGACACACATGGAAGACGGCGTTTACATGTGTGATCAATGCAACAAGACATTTAACTGGGAGCTGACCCTCGCAAGGCATGTGAAAACTCACACTGATGATCACAATGCAAATAATCTGCCTGAGAGCCATGATGATGGGCTTGAGGTGGTTTTAGATAACGGCAATGTGAGTGTTGATAACACAGATCCTGATCCAGAGAACACAGAGGTTCAGAGCAGTGAGCCTCCCACGTCTGAGCCTGAAGGCACGGCCCCTGAACTTGACAATGAAGTCGTTTCCCTAGTGAAGGTCCGCACAAGTGGCCGCAAACGCAAACCCACCATGAAGATCCGGGTGATAAATTTACAAAAGCACATGGCCACTAAAAGAAGGATGGATATCACCAAGGCCAACCCCCAGACCTGAAGCCTTTGCCTTTCACTTGGTAAAAACCCGTTCTATTGTCTCACAAATGTTTTTTCTTGAGATCCTGTTTTTAGGACAGGATTAGTAAATTGAATGTAAAATATAATATCCTGATCAAGCGTTTCATCTCATTTTCTCCTGTCTTTAACAGTGCTGAGCACTCTTATGGGTCATCCATGGTTCTCATCGAAGGACGGTGATGAGAGTGAGTTCACTTTTAGAAATATATTCTATTGATCTTTCACAATCACAGTTATTACAAGGACTTAAACTTAAACGCCACATAACATTACAATAATGTATTCGCTATACTAAAGTGAAATTGCTTAAATGAGTACAATTTGCATGAGATAAAAGATGGATTTTTTCTTGAAATATTGGTAAACTAATGTAAATAAAAGAAGTCAGACAAAAAGAGAAAATAAACTACAAAGTCATGCATGCTGAAATAACCTGTAATGACAGTAACCTGCATAATATGTAAATGGTATTGTTAGCATCACCATAGTTAAAGGTCTTTTACGTTGAATGTCCTTAAGTGCTTTGAAAGGCTGCTTTATTATATATTGGATACATTACAGGTCAATATTGCACAGCTTTTAAAACTTATTTTTACAAGAACATTTCCACTGATTCTTGCAATCCTTTTTTAGTTCTAGACACAAACACGCATTTTAAAAGGTTTTTCGCCTGCCGTCTTGTCTGCAGACTTGTCAAAGCATTTATTCATGGTTTTTAATTATGGTTGTTACTTCAGCATCATTTTGAAACGTGTATTACAATTTAAATCACAGTAAAATATGTTCCGTTTGTTGTAGTTGCCAGCGATTCTCTCACTAGTTTAGCATACTCAGCCCGGTTGTTGGCCCGGAAAGAACCTCGATTTTGGAGAGCCAGCTCCGCGCTGTAGTGGAAATGTGCCATTAAATCCCTTTTGATGGCTCTAAGAAAAACTCCTAACACTGTTATTCTATTTTTCAAACAGGTTTTGTGGCAGATGGCTCATCGACTGCGATCCACTGTCCTAAGTGCTCCTTTCAGCACACAGAAGAAGCAAAGGTCCAGCAGCACATTGAAAAAATCCACTCTGTTGAGGCTGAGGATGACGAGATGTCCTTTCAGCCCCTTACAGATGAAGAGGACGTTTTAGTTGTGCTGACTGTGAGAAGAGCTTTAAGTTCCAGTCCTTACTGAAAGCCCATCAGCGCATCCACACAGGCGAGCAGCCCTTCTTGTGTTCTCAATGCGGACGGCGGTTCTCCTTCAAACAGTCGCTGGAGAGGCACAGGCAGACGCACAAGTCGGGGCGAAGGTATGAGTGCCTGATCTGCGGGGAGGTCTTTAAGTCGCTGGTGGCTCAGAGGGAGCACAAGAGCACCCACATGGAGAACGGCGAGTATCTGTGTTCAGAGTGTGGCCGGGCGTTTGCCTGGAAGTCTGCACTTGTAAGACACCTAAAAACGCACGGCGAGGATGCTGACAAGGTGGAGCTCTCTTACAAATGCCCTCGCTGTGACCTGGGCTTCAGATGTGCCAGCTACCTCAACAGGCACCTCCAAACTCACCAGGAAGAAAGAGTGCACACCTGCAACTGCGGGAAGAGCTTCGCCTACCGGGCAGCTCTCACCGCACATCAGCGCATCCATCAAAAGGAGCGGCCGCACATATGCACACAGTGTGGCAAGGGATTTCTCTACAATGGTGGTTTGCTGAGCCACATGAAGATCCACTCAGAGGAAATGCCCTTCATGTGTTCTTTCTGTGGCAAAAGCTTCAAGAGGGAACGGAACATGAAGAAGCACGAGCGGTGCCACACCAGGGAAAACGTGTTCAGCTGCTCGCAGTGTGACAAGAGCTTTGTCTATAAGGCAACGTTGATAAGACACGAGCTGACTCATTCAGGCGAGCGGCCATTCCTCTGCTCTGACTGCGGGAAGGGCTTCTTTTCCACGCCGAGCTTCTGAAGCACGAACGTTTCCACACGGGCCACAAGCCCTTTCAGTGCCCTGACTGTGGCAAGAGATTCACTCAGTCGTGCTACCTGACCATACATCTGCGCTACCACACCGGAGTCCGGCCGTACTCGTGCACCGATTGTGACAAGAGCTTCCTCAGTGCCAACCGCCTGAAGAGGCACCAGCGAACACATTCAGGGGAAAAACCATACCTCTGTGTCGAGTGTGGGAAGGGGTTCAGACAGTCGTACAATCTCAAAATGCATCAACGGACACATAGCATGAAGTTAACATAGTCAAGGTTTTAATTTGAGATTTAATATTTTGAAGGGTATAGTTTGACGCTATAGATTAGAATAGGACAAAAAGTAACTGTACTTATGACTTTATATTGTTTAGAAAATGTGTTCTAGCTACAGCTCTGGAAACAATTAAGCATTGCTTACACTGCAGCATTATCAGTTTCTGATTTCTAAAATGAACATTTCAATTTTATTTTATGAACTTCCTGACAACATTTCTGTGTTGGAATTCAACAGACACTGGAATGGAATGGTTGCCATATATGTAGAGATTGAGATTTAAGAAAAATGTAGAGGGGTCTTTCAATCTTTCCCTGAGCTGTAGATTTAAGCACACTGAGCAGAGGAATGTGTTATTTTCAGTTTCATTGTGGTGTAGTTAATCTGTCCAATCATCTTGAGTCGGTCATCAAATAACGAACAGAATAAAGTTTTACATAAATCCAATCTTTATTGTGAGCATGTTTTACAAAAAAAAAATTGAACACTGCTTTGGAAAAGAAGCTTCAAACATAATGGGCTTCAACACATCACAACCATCGCAAAAGTGGTTTAGTTTCAGACAGCAACACACAAACATACTGCAGTTAATTAAGCATGGAGGCTTGTTTGTAGCCAGTTACGGGTCACTGTTGAAAAACTGTTTTGTCTTTTACTCTCTTTATGCTCGCCTCAAAGGTTTTTGTTTTCCACTATTCGCATTTAGCTTCTTGGTAAAGCAACGCCGAACACTTCTTGACAAACTGGAGACCCTCTAAACCTTTTATCAGTAACCAAACCGGAACGCGCTTTGTCAATGGTTAGGTGTTTTGTTTTAATGACAGACTTTAATGACAGACTTTAATTGCATTAACAGGATAAATGGGCGTTGTGCTTTGGAGTCATTATTTGAAGGTTTCATGTGAAAACTTTGATTTAAAAGTACTACACATCGAAGCTCCTGCCTAGCCTACTGAAATAGTGATTTTGACAGCACATGTAAGAACACCTCACTCTATCAAACACTGGTATACGTGATAGTTTTACCCGATTCTGAATGGCAGTAGTAAGAAAACGGTGAAGGTCATGTAAAACTTTGAGCTACACAGCTATGTGCAGGCTGATGGGGCAGTGGTCGCTTCCCAAGGCCTTGTTGCGGATCTTGCAGTCGCACAGGCCCGGCAGCAGGCTGGACGACAGCACGAAGTAATCAAGCCTCCAGCCCACGTTCTTGGAGCGGGAGTTCATCATGTAGGTCCAGAAGGTGTAGGCGTTGGTCTGCTCCGGGTAGAGCTCGCGGAAGCTGTCGGTGAAACCGGACTCTAGCAGTTGGGTGAAGCCTTCGCGCTCGTCAGGGGTGAAGCCTGCGTTTTTCTTGTTCCCCTTGGAGTTCTTCAGGTCGATCTCCTGGTGTGCGACATTAAGGTCACCACACAGCACCAGGGGCTTCTGTATGTCCAGCTCGCTCAGGTACGCCCGGAAGTCCACGTCCCAGGTTTTGCGGTAATCTAGGCGCACAAGGCCTCTGCCGGAGTTTGGCACATAGGCGGTCACCAGGTAAAAGGTGGGGAACTCGGCAGTGATGACACGGCCCTCCTTGTCATGCTCTTCTTTACCTGGAGAAAGGTAGAGAAGGTTCAGTTTAAGTTGTATTCAGTTCCAGTAATACAAAAGTGCAAAGGCAACAAGTTTGAATTTGACAGGGATTATGTGCAGCATGTTGGAGCAGTTGCATCACAACCAGTGGAGACTTTAAGAAATTACTGCCCCCAGTTTGTAGCTGTACTTGGCAAACTCAGTTAAAATGATGCCCCGCATTTGAAAGATTATTAAAAGCCCATGGTTCATATGTTTAAATGAAAACAGTTAAAGACACCACTCACCAATGCCATAGGTGACCTTGATGGGTTCAGTCTTGCAGAGCATGGCCACACCACTGTAACCCTCCTTTTCATCGGACGATGCCCAGTATTTGTAAGGATACTCGGGCATGGAGGTGATGGCAGCAGGGAGGGACTTTTCTGCACACTTTGTCTCCTGCAGACACAAAACATCTGGAGACTCCTCACGCACCCACTGGAAGGGAGAACACAAGCATTTTCCATTAAAACCAATCTGAATACTTAACTCAGGAAATCCTTTATGTTGCTTATATTCATTGTTAACTCACATCCAGGCCATTCTTTTTCACCCATGCCCTCAGACCGTCGACGTTCCAGGAAGTGATCTTCATGTTGGCTTCACGTCCATCTTTGCAGGTCATTTTGTCCGGAGGATCCTCGTACAGTATCGGGGCCTCTGGCTCTTTCGCCTTCTTTGTTTTCTTTGCTGAAGCTATCAGGTGAAATAAAGACATAGGGTCAGGCCACATATTTAAGTCAGGACAATGTGTGTAAGGGTTTTAATGTAGAGAACAGCTGTAGTACCAGAGCCTGTGTCATTTTCCTCATCTGCAGCTGCATCCTCTGTCTTCTTTCCTCTCTTCATACTTAAATTGGCCCTGGCTCCAAACACACTTTGCAGACACACAACACGCACACACAACAGCACACGAGCCGCTGGAAAAACAAAACAGATTGTTATAGAAGTGGCAAATGCTATAACAACACACAAGTCAGAAACTCAACTGTCATCAAGGCCAACAAATCTGCAGGTTTAACTGTAGAGAAAGAAATTGCTTTTTTTGTTCTGTATCATTGTGCTTCTGGTTGGGCAAAACAAGCAATTTGAGGATATCACCTTGGATTCAGGGAATTTCGTGAATTTTGTTTTACTTTAACATTTTTGGGCATTACTGTTTAAGGAAAAACATATTTTTGGGGGAATTGAAAATAGTTCATATTTGCCTTTATTCCAATACAACAAACCCTTTTCAGTCATCACAAAAACTGCTCCACTTAAGGTTGAGAAGTGATGTTTCTTAGTAGAGCCAGGAAACGTAACTTTAAGTTTATAGTTGGAAATGTAAAGTTTTTTAAATGAGAGATGTGCTTCACTGAGAACACGTTTTTTTAAATGTATCAGTCATTAAATACAATAACGCTTATATTGGTCAATATATCGGTCTGTTATTTTTTTATAGTGACTCAAAGGAAATGGTAAAAAGTTTTCCAGTTATCAAATTACTTTAAGGAATATCAGCTTGAGTATCTTCAAATAATGCATGTCATATTGTATACGTGTTATTTTCAGTGTCCTTGTATTACATAACGTTTCTGTTTACAAGTATGCATGTATTTACAAATATTGCGTCTCAGCCGCTTTTCTACGGTCTGCAGTAAACTCTGACAAAGGGTTTGAGCATACAGCCAAACGCACTAAATAGAAAATATGAACTTATTTGCTAACTGCTGAATGCAAAATTAATAGTATGCATGTAAATGACATGCATGCAACCAAAAACAGCAGAAGCGTTTGCGTGTTAAATGCAAGCTATGCTAACGCTAGCTGCTCTGTGACAAAGAGCAGCAGACGGCCTGCTGAATGAATGGAGAATACCCAGGTAGCTACTTATTTGCTCATTCACAGCTTATTTGATTTATCTCCAAATGCAAATGCGGTTAAATTACGCAAACATTTTCATGTCAAGCAGCTACACGTTCCAGGAAAATGAAATGCAAATAATCTTACTTGCACTTTCTCAACAGGATGCAAAAGACAAAGTGCTTCTTCTTCTTCTTCTTCTCCTCCAAAACACACACACTCTCAAAGCACACCGATGATTTCCGACCACGCGCTGTCTTTGCTCATTGTGCCTGATTATAAATGACAAAACACATTTTTTTCCACTGTGTTTTATTTTTGAATTGACAAAACTACACAATTATGACTGCTTTATTAAATATAACATAATTCTAAGATGCTGCTGAGGTAAAACATTATTCGGACACAGCTTTTTGGTCAGGCCATCTCTACAGCTTCTAATGTTTGGGACCCTCCAGATGAGTACTGAACAGAAGTTCTTATAATACATCCAGGAGGTAGTAGAGTTATTATTACAAAAGTAGGAACAAGTTGAATAAATGTGAACCACCGAAGAAGAGCAATAAGATAGGTATGTCTAATTGAATATTACATTTAGAATTGAAGTACCGTGAAGCTAGCACAACTAGCTTCACGGTACTTCAATTATACACTACTAGCACTACTAGCTTCGTGTGCTGCACACAGGTAGCCTTATTGTGGTTTAGGGTTAGCTTCATGTGGAAAGTATTTATGTATGTTACGTATAATGAGGCATTTTGTAGGTAAAGCATCTGCCATGAGGCTGATGTTGTATCCCGTTAGATATTTAAGTGTTTCACTCTAAAGTACCCCAGTTTAATTGATTGATTGATTGATTGAAAAGTTTATTAACAGCTTGTATATTGGGTACAGTACAGTACAGCTCAAAACATACAATTGTTAAGGGGATGCAGACCAGAGAAAGACTTTCGTCTTGTTTACATCAGGGTCCCCCATTTCCAATTCATCATATCATTTAAGACATATAAGACATATTTGACATACAGATGGCTTTTTTACAATGTACATACAGGTGGTTTTTTACATACAGATGGCTTATTTACAATTTTCATTTAGATTTCGTTCTAATACATCCTAACCGGACATTTAAGACATACCAAGTCTACAGATATACAGCTAGTAACAGAGTCTAAAATGCGAGTAGGCTATATACATAGATGGGGGGGGAAGCTGTCCATTGTACGACAGGTTGATATTTGTACCATTACCGGGGCCAGTTTTGCAATGCTCTCCCCCGAAGGTGCTCTTTAAGAGAGTTTTGAAGGTAAGTATAGTTTTACTTTCCTTTACAGTTGTGGGAAGAGCGTTCCACCTTGATGTGGCATAATTGCGAAACGTGTATTCCCCCTTTTTTGTGCCAAATCTGGGTTTTACATGATTTGTGGAGCTGCCTCTGGTGTTATGATCATGGTATTCCTTGACCTTTGGGAAGAATTTTGACATGTACATGGGTACCATAGAGGTGTAGTGGATCTTGTAGACCAGGCCCATTGCAAGTAGCTGTACTCTGTCGTCTACTCTAAGCCATCCAAAGGTTGTCAAAGTGGGCAGAGGTGAGGTGGGTTCTAGATGAAAGGTCAAGCTGTAGTCTGACCAGTTTATTTTGCGATGTTTGAAGTTTTATTTTTAGCGCCTTGGAGGTGCTATGGTACCATGACGTGCAAGCATAGTCATAGTAGCCTTGAATGAGTGCTCCTGCCAGAGTTTTCAGGGTGTTTTTGTTTACCAGAGAGGAGATCCGGTATAGGAATCTAGTTCTTTGATTGACTTTTTTTATTACATTGGATGCCATTTTGTCACAGGAGAGGTTTGCCTCAAGAATAGATCCTAGGTATGTAATTTCCTTCTTACTTGTGACAATAATTAGGGATGTCCCGATCACCTTTTTTTGCTCCCGATCCGATTCCGATCATTTGATTTTGACAATCTGCCGATACCGATTTTTCCCGATCCGATCTTTATGCAATGCATTAAGAGAAAAAAAAGGAGAAAAGCATTCAAGTTGTCCCTTAAACCCCACGTTCTCCACCACAGATAACAGCTGGTCATCCAACGCGATGAATTCAGCTATCTTGGCTGTTATTTTTTTGGCCTTTTCACTGTTCTGGGCAGTTTCTCTTTCCTTTTAAAAGTCACTGAAAGTGTTGGTTGTTTCAGTGCCGTTACCTGAATGGCCGCTGTGTACTCGTCGTGTTGTTGTTGGTGTTTGTTTCTCAGGTGGCGTATTAGATTGGTCGTGTTGAACGTAGCTCTGTTCTTTCCACCACGCGGAACCTCCGCCTTGCAAACATTGCATCTGGCTGTTACACTGCCTTCGCTTTCAATTTTATAATACTTCCAAACTCCTGACATTTTCTCTGTCCCGAGTCACCAGCTGAACGTAGCCTCTTGTTAGCTTACTGCTACTATTAGACACTGCGCCCTGCCCACTCTGTTGCCAGATTTGAGAGAAATAAGCAACCAGGTCTATGAAAACAAGCCCAAAGAAGCAACACATACATGATGTTGTGTAATTTTAAACCAAAACTAAGGCCTCAGGATGACGTGAACATGGTCATTTTTGTTTTGTAACATTAAATAAAATAAGAAAAATATTTATCGGCTCCGATCCCCGATCACGTGATCGGATCGGGACATCTCTAACAATAATGTCACCCACTGCAACTGAGAAGTCGTCGGATTTGCTGAGATTATGTTTCGAACCGAAGAGAATGGACTCTGTTTTACCCAGGTGTAATGATAATTTATTATCGGCGAGCCAGGTGCAGATTCTGCCGAGCTCGGAGCTGAGGGTTTTTTCAACCTGCAATCTGCTCCTGTCAGAGACCAGCAGGGCTGAGTCGTCCGCGAACAGGAACAAGTTGCAGTCACATGCTGATGACATGTCATTTGCATAAATTAGGAACAGTAACGGACCTAATATGCTTCCTTGTGGAACACCACAGCTCACTGGGAGGGGGGGGGACAGAGTACCGTTTACCTCCACCATCTGTTCTCTCCCCTCCAGGTAGGATTGCATCCAGCTCACCGATAGTTTATCAAAACCAATTGCTTTTAGCTTGTCAATCAGAATGGGGTGATTGACAGTGTCGAAAGCCTTTTGTAGGTCCAGCATCACCATGCCGCAGTATTTACCCTCGTCCACCTCTTGTTTGATGTGGTCGTTCAAATAAAGAAGGCATGTGTCAGTGGAGTGGGATGTTCTAAAGCCAGATTGAAATTCATAGATTAGTTTCTTTTCCGCGAGGTACTTTTCGACCTGTTCATATACTATTTTTTCCATGACTTTCGAGATGGAGGTAAGTATAGAAACAGGGCGGTAGTTGCCTGGGTCCAATTTGCTGCCCTTTTTGTGCAGGGGGGTTACTCTTGCAATTTTGAAGTCTTTGGGTACTTTTCCCTGTTTTATGGAGAGGTTAATTATGTGAGCTATGACTGGTGAGATGGCGGTTGCTGTGTCTCTGAGGAATTTGGAGGGGATATTGTCGTGGCCAGTGGCCTTGTTAGGTTTGAGGGCGCTCAGTTTAATGAGTACCTCTGCTGTTGTTACCCTTGCTAGACTGAAATCATCTTTGCGTACCCCTAGGTTTTTGTAGTAGGTCATGATGTGATCTACTCCAAAAAGCCCTGAGTGGGAGGGTAATTTATTTACAAGAGTTGTGGCTATGTTTGTGAAAAAAATGTTCAAGTACTTGGCCACATCCAGTTTGTCTGTGATGAGCCTGTTATCTGTCTTTATGTTTAAGTTTGAAAATCTCGTTTTGAGTTTTTTACTGCAGCCAAGCTGGTTATTGAGTAATTTCCAAAGTTCACGGGTTTATTTTTGTTTTCCTCAGTTTTGACATTGATGAAATTCTTTTTGGCAGTTTTGATCATGGAGCTTACGTCATTTCTTAGTCTGTTTCTTTCAATTTTTAGTTCAGTCACGTGGGCCTGGAGTTCACTGCTCGTGCTTTTGGAAAGCATTGACTGACTTTTATGAAACTCAGAGCATTTTTTGTCTCTGGTTTTCATGGCGGTCAGTATGCCGGAGTGCATCCACGGCTCAGCGCGATTTTTTACCCTGGTTGTTCTTAGGGGGGCCAAATCATTGAGTATTGCAGAGCCATGTTTCTTCACATGCAAACCTTGCTAAATGAAGGTAAATGCCCTGAGAACACTCCACTGGGCATGGAGCATATTGGACAATGCCTGGGTTTCAAACTGTCATGAAAAACAAAGCATTATTTGTTTTCATTTATGTCATGCTCTCTTGCAGCCTGTCCTTTTACTTCCCTGCTGTTTCCCTTTTTGAAATTAGAAATGAGGGTCGAACGTTTTATTTACAACCATCAAGCTAGCAGGCTGAGTATCTGTTATTTCTCCATCACCTAATTTTCATGATTTTATTTTCTTGCAAAGAATGGGGTTTTAAGAGAGATTAAGCAATCTATGACTCACTTCCATATAAAGACACACTGCATTAGTCACCTCTACTCATTGCTATTCTATTTCCTGTAAATGTCTTTCAGCCGCCATGACTATAGTAATTGGATTTGAGGGAAGTGCCAATAAGATTGGCATTGGAATCATCAGGGATGGTGAAGTGCTGTCCAACCCGAGACGGACCTACATTACCCCCCCTGGTCAAGGCAAGTTGTCCCTTCACTTTACCGGTGATATGTAAAAGTCTAACAATCTTGCATGTGAAGTTAACAACCTGGTTTTTTACCCATCAGGTTTCTTGCCGAGTGACACCGCCAGGCACCACCGTGCTGTCATTCTGACGGTCCTGAAGGAGGCGCTGGAGCAAGCAGGGCTGAAGCCTGCAGACATCGACTGTGTGGCGTTCACCAAAGGTAACATAACATGCTGGGTGTTCAGCTTGTGGGAGAATCAGATATGAACGTGTCACATGTTTGTCAGAACAATGATAACATGATTTCATTACTCTCAAAGTTTTGATTCATCAGGCTCCATACTGGTTTTGATTTAAAAAAATCCATGCCAGTGACATTAGAAGAGAACGCACAATAGCTTGATGTATATTATTTTTCAGATATTGAATGATATCACAATAGAAAACCCATTGCTATGCTATGTGCTACTCTCACCCACAAGTATTGGCTGGGAAAAAAAGCAATTGGAAATGTTACTCAGACTGGTGCAACATAGTATTTCTTTTATTATCTATAAAAAGTATTATTATATTCCCACAAGGCGACACCAAACTGACAGACGATAAGATGTTTTCTCTCAAACCAGAATGTAAAATCAACACTCCAACGTCACAAACACCTCTCTTTTTCCTCCAACAATGCAACATAGTTATATAATATAAAAAATAGTGCAAGAACACGTAAATAGAATATGATATATACAAGAACAGAATGTAAATGTAATTATTATCATATTCTATTTACGTGTATATAGACTTCTTGCACTATTTTCTATTTGTATTTTATTATATAACTATGTTGCATTGTTGGAGGAGCTCGGGTCATAAGATTTGCATTGCCATTTCTACACTGAAGCTGATGTGCATGTGACATTAAATTCAATTGAATTTTCTGTCGTTTCTCGCTTCATCAGGTCCTGGTATGGGCTCTCCCTTGGTGACAGTGGCTCTGGTGGCTCGTACAGTTGCCCAGCTGTGGGGGAAGCCGCTGCTCGGTGTGAACCACTGCATTGGACACATTGAGATGGGCCGACTCATCACACAAGCCGACAACCCTACCGTGCTTTACGTCAGTGGAGGAAACACACAGGTCGGTTTCTGTGTATAAAGAGTGAGCTATAACATACGCAGTTTTAAGTTCATTAGGTATAAATATCATTTCTTCCTGTGCAGGTTATTGCATACTCTGAGCGGCGATACAGAATCTTTGGGGAGACCATCGACATCGCAGTTGGCAACTGCCTGGACAGGTTTGCTAGAGTTATAAAGGTGTGTACCATTATGGCTTTCAATAGAATAATAAATGGCCTATTGCTGCCTGTGATAAGTGTGTGTTAAAGGTCCCCTATTATACTGTTTTTCATCAATATATTATAGGTCATATATACATATACAAAACATGTCTCTGAAGTGTTTGGCTCGAAATACCAAACAGATCATGCATTGCAGCATCCCATAATCCCCTCTGTTTCAGCCCTGTTTCAAAAGTGCTGATTCTCTGTCTGTTACTTTAGATGAAAATAAGGAGCCCCTCCCCACGCCCCTCTGAGAGATATTTGCTTAAAAAGAACACAATGGTGCTCTAGGAGGAGATTCAGGTGATATGGGGGGGGGGTTACCTTGGTTGGTTATTGGCTCATGGTTACACAAGCCAAAAAATCGTTATGACATCATAAAGTGGCCAAATCTGATCAGCTCATTTTCAGACAGGTTTTTATATAAATAGATCAGGACAAAAAGAGAGAGAATCTTTTTTCCTGAAACTTTCAGAATCTCTTTACACAGAGGGGACACATGTGATGTAGAAGAGACATGAACAAGTGGATTTTGCATAATAGGTCCCCTTTAATACTGAATCTGGAACTGTTTCTCCACTCAGATTTCCAATGACCCCAGTCCAGGATACAACATCGAGCAGATGGCTAAAAAGTAAGAGAGCAACTAAGCAGCTCCAGTGTTGTGTGCTTAATGTTTGTTTGTATACTAATAATAAATACTTACCCCTGCTTTTTGTCCATGCTGTCAGAGGGAGTCAGTATGTGGAGCTACCATATACGGTAAAAGGAATGGACGTCTCATTTTCTGGGATTACCTCTTACATTGAGGTGAGTGGCTTGCTCTTCCTTGGAAGTGTTCGTCTACAATAAATGCTTGTATCTTAATAATTGTTTATTCTTCTCTGCTGTCTTTTGACTATAGGCGCGTTCACACCGGAGTACTTTTACCCCCTACTTTTCCCGTTTAGTTCCGTTAGTACCCCTGATGTCGCGTTCACACAAAAAGAGTACTTAGTGCCGGAACTTTCACCCCCATTTTCAGTGCTGCTAGAGAGGTGGTACCAAAAAAGTACCAAAAAAGTACACATTTCTATTGGCTGGCGAATTGCAAACCACGCCCCGTAAAACGCCGCCATTGTATTTGCTGGCGTTAGCATTATTAGCATTAGCATTCGCCCCGCGCACCAACGGAGAGAGAATAACTTATGGCAACACAAAAAAAAACATGGGAGCGGTGGAGTGATAGGAGGTGTCGGCGTTCTGGCGATGTACTCGGACGGCTTCAGTAGAAGCTGCTGGGACTCCCAGCAGCTTCTACTGAAGCCAGTCCCTAACTCCGGGGACTTCCGGCCGGGACTCCGGGTGGCAGTATACGCCGTGAAGTTGTTTTTGGCCTGCCAGTAAACCCAAAGCAGAAGAAGACGAAGTGACGTCAGCGGCTCATTTGCGTAATCTTCCCTCAGGGAAAAGTACTCGGTGTGAACGTGATTGGTACTAGTAATAATGCCGGGGCACTAAGTACGGCAAAGTACTTGGTGTGAAAGCTTGTGTAACATTTGTGACAAACGTTCAAACTGGTGCCTCTATCGGATTTCTTCCATTTTCCTCACAGCTTTGCACAACACAGGACGCATGACATTTATTTCCAAACAAATGGAGATAACATATTAGCTGCCAGTTACATTTAATGTGAACAAAAAATTGTGTTCATGAATTGTTAGCAACATGGCTAACTTCAAAGTTACTGTCCAAAGCAAGGAACAAGTGTAAGAATTCCAGGTGCTTGAAACCCTGATCCCAGGCCGAGCAAAATTCCAAGTTTTTCTGAGAAGTAAGCAGCTTTTGTAACTTACAGATCTAGCTAAGTTAAAAACTTTTTTTATATGTCCTTTCCTTTTTCAACTTTGGCTTTCAACAGTCAACATTGCTCCAGTTGTTCCACTGTCAATTTATTTTCTGGTTCATAATCCTAACAGTTCTTTTTTCTGTCTTAGGAAGCTGCTCACAAGATGATCAGCTCGGGTCAGTGTTCAGCAGAGGACCTGTGCTTCTCCCTGCAGGTACAACCATCTCTATCAGTTCATCAAATAATATAGCCCTAACTGAATCTGTGTAGCAAAGTGAGTGAGCTCTGTATACCGGGGGTGTCCACACCTTTTTCCCTGAGGGCCACATACAGAAAAGCATACGATGGCCTGGCCACTCACTAGAGGTATATTGCCTCATAAGCTAAGTTATAAGTTAGCAAAATCAATCAAATGTAGGTAAATTATGCTTGATACTTGAATATGCTTTAAAGGTCCCATGTCATGCTTTTCCGGTTATTACCCGTCCCCTTGTGTGTTATGTAGCTTTTTGCATGTAAACGGTCTGCAAAGTCACAAACCCTCCAAGTACACCCAGTAGCGAGTAAAACTCTAACATAGAAAAGACCTGTCTATGCTGCCCCAGAACGCCTCGTTGGACATTTCTCTTTTTCCCTTTTTTTCTTCCTGAGTATAGTGATGTAACGATACCCAGGTCCAAATGGACCAATCCGTGGAGCTCCTCACACACACACACTCACTCAGCCTTGTCTTTTCTCAGCCGTGGTACTCCGCGGAGTTTCGCCGGCACACACACTCACTCAGCCTTATATTTTCTTAGCCGCGGCTCCGTGGATCTCCACTCACAGTTTTTCACACACTCACAGCCTGTGCTGGTGAGTGTGAGTGGTGTCTCGCTGTCTCGCAGACCCCACGCAGCAACCAGGAAACACACCAGTAATACAGCTCACACTGTCCACTCCTCGAGCCTCAAAGGGCGGAGCAGCGAGCTGCGCAACGTCCCGCCAACACGGCACGCCATTGTAACACACACACTGATGTTCCGCTGTAACGGTGGTGGACTCATCAGAGCACAGTGGGCTCATAGGGAGGGGGGCAGGAGCTCCAACAAGGCGTGTAGGACAGAGAGTGAATACACCTACTATACAGAGATGCTGTATGAGAAACCAATGTGGTTTGTACTTATTGAGGGCCTACGAGCTACCGGTAGCTCGCGAGCCCCCTGTTGGAGACCCCTGCTTTAAGAAATAACAGCCTACATCACATCTCTCCATAGGGTTTCATTGCTTATAATAAGGGGAAATAGGAAGGGTATATCTCAAGCTTGTTATGCAATTCAATTATTGGGCTTTTTTTGTATTAACTAAGATTTGTTTGAACATATTTTCAACTTTATTTGATGGAATTTATTTGAAAAGTGTGCTTATAAACACATGAATACTGTGTAATATATGTTTACATGTACAAGAAGTACAATATAAGACAAGCACAAGTTTCAGGTGTGGGCCGTATTCCATTATACTTTTAGAATTTGTTGCGGGCCGATTCAAAATGGAACAGGGGCCGCGTTTGCCCCCAGGCCGTAGTTTGGACGCCCTTGCTCTATACATAGTAGAAGCCAATTTGATAGTGTCGCCCAGCACTAAAGTCTCCCCCCCCACAGGAGACGGTGTTCTCCATGCTGGTGGAGATCACAGAGAGGGCCATGGCTCACTGCGGCTCCGGAGAGGTCCTGATAGTGGGGGGCGTTGGCTGTAAGTGCACCAGACCTGTTCACAGGACATACTATGATTTACTTCACTGATTTATGACTTTGATCACTTTTTTTATGATATTTTTCAACACTGTTGATCACTGTTGATCAACACTGTTGATCAGAAACTATACTATGAAGCATTTATTACATGAAATATGTTTTTATAAAATTATTTTTCACATGCTATACTATACATTTTTAGGACTTTTTTAACACATACCACCCTTTGACTTTTTCACTTTTTACGACATACTATGAGGTTTTTATGAAATATTTCTACATTTAATACAATGCCGAGGACTTTACTTATGAAATATTATTTTATTACTTTTTATTACTTACTAAGCTAAGACATTTTTATGACATACTTAATTATGACATTTCTATTCAATTGATATGACCTCAAGTGTGAGAAAAAGTTTTTAGAGAGTACTTGTCCATGGACAAGTGAGTTTGGCAATTTACTTGTCCGAATACATTTTTCACTTGTCCAGAATGGACAAAAATTGGGGCCACTGGAATCTTCTTCTTCGCCAACGTATTTTACTTTTCCCCACGATTTTTACGTCACCGCTAACGTAAGTGAGCGGTAAGATTTTACTGCATCACACATACCTAGGGTTGGGTATAGTTTGGATTTTAACGATTCCGGTTCTGCTTTTCGATTCCGGTTATTTTCGGTTCTCGATTCCGGTTCTTTGAGAGGGTAAAAATAAGTCCCATGACAAACTGGGAGAAAAACATATTTATGAAAACATTAAGTCAAATCTGTATTCCTATTTAGAAATCACTTCAGACTGTTTAATTTCTTACGGTTATTGAATACAATTATATAAAAATAATCTCTGCATTGTTTAGTTAGTTCTATGTGGTGCAGTTTGAGAATGTACAATTGGCCCAGTCTCCTCTGATGTTACACTGCAACCTGCCTGTGAGACAGAGTCCAACCACACATGTCCAACACATAGGCCTAATAATAATAATACATTATATTTATAGCCTATAGGCCTAGCGCTTTTCTACAACTCAAAGACGCTTGCATGCTTACACATGTCCTGCAATACACATGCTGCAGCTGCCCAGCTGCTCACTGTTTGTAAAAGTAAATAAATACTATTTTCATTTCAATAATGTATTTTCTATGGCCTACCCTGCTTCATAAACAATACTGACATCCCTGTGCTCCTCCGAGTCTGGGGGTCGGGGGATGTGAGGACAGCGCGAGGACACAGACAGGGAGGCTGATTTACTTCATAAAGGAAATGGCGTCAATATTAACAACATAGGAGCTAAAACGCTTAATAACCTTCATTACGTGTTAAAGAAAGAACATAAGAAAGTTTGACAAAGATTAGGCTGTTAAACGGGCAGCGGGTCTGCTGTGTGTAGAAAGAGAGAGGGAGAGAGAGAACTGCACCGTGCAACGATCAGATGATCCGGAGCAGAGAGAGAGAGCTGCGGTCCGCGGGGCTCGGCCTCCTGTCCTCACAACTCTTATTAATCCCGGTACCGGACAATTGTTATTTGTTCCTACTCGGAACCGAGTTTTGCTTCCCAACCCTGCCACTGTGCTACACTTCCCGCCTGCCCCCCCCCGTCTAACAGTACAGAAAGCGGCGAGATGCATTTCCTTAGGAATCGACAAGCAGAACCGAAACTAACATTTCTAAACGAACAATGGCGGACACGGACAATTTGCGAATGAGTTCTGCATTTTGTAAACTGAGTTTATCAATAATTTGTCAATAAATGAGGGCTAAAAACGTCACTTGTCCGCTGGACAAGTCAATTGAAAGATCTACTTGTCCGACATTGTAAATAACACGTCCCGGGCGGTGGGACGGGTACTTTTTCGCACACTGGACCTACATTACTATGAGTTTGTAGGACTTTTATTATATACTATGATCTCATTCATTTGCTTTTAATTACCTACTACACTATGACTTTTTTATGACATTATTTTCATGACATACTAACTATACTATGATATTGTTGACATTTGTTATAACATACTATAACACTTTTGTTTTTAAGACACTTTTTTTGTATGACTTCTATGACATTCTATATTATGACATTTGATCATGTGACCCCCTGGTTCCTCTGTAGGTAACCTGCGTCTGCAGGAGATGATGGGGGTGAGTGTAAGGAGAGAAATGCCAAGCTTTTTGCCACAGATGAACGGTAAACATATACATTCAAATGACAATAGATTCACTTTAGATTCCCACGAATGAGCAATAGGAAGGTCCCTGGACCCAAACTAAATTGCTCTAATCTTTGTAAACATACACTATTACTGGGTCAAAACAATTGTACAGAACACAAACTCAGGACGCTTTAACTGACCCCATCCTGCGGTGTTTGTGTCCCATATCAGTGTAAATGATGTATACATCAAATTGAACCATTGCTTTTGCATTTAAATATTATTTACAACAAACCACACACACTGCTTGTTTCCCCTCTCACACAAATAATTAACTTAAATTGAGAAATCCATTAAACACATTGTCTAAAATAAAGTCTTGTTTGATGTCAGGTAGTTTCAGACACCGTGAAAAACATTTAGCAGTAATGTAACATAACCCTATCGTTCCTAAAATAGCCTGTGATTTCGGTCCGTCGCACCATCATATTACAGGTTCGGTCCAGATAACAGTGTTCACTTTGTACCACAGGTTCTGCATTGACAACGGAGCGATGATTGCTCAAGCTGGCTGGGAGATGTTTAGGTCCGGTCAGGTGACGGAGCTAGAAGACTCGTGGATTACACAAAGGTAGAATTCACCCTGGTCTTTTTTTGTCTCTGTTTGTGCGAAATAATGAAAATCAACACTCTCCCAGCTAAAACACCAGCAGTATAGATGTAACTATTACCTTCAATCCTCCAGGGTGAATCATATTTCAAGTCAATGAATTGAAGTGTCTCTTGTAATGTAGAAAAGTTGTTGATCTTTGATCTGATCGACTGAATGCCGCCAACTGGCTGTGCAGTCATTCTTTTGTATCCGTCCATTAACATTTCTCCTTCATATAGGTACAGAACAGATGAAGTGGAGGTGACATGGAGAGACTGAGCGACATCTTGGTGCTACACACGCTGCTGCAGCAGGTCTGTCGTAGGACTCCCCCGAAATATTAAAGCATTTTGTTAAAAAAAAGCCACAGGTTTTTTTTCATTTACTACGCTACAGGTAACTTGTTTAAAACATCATCATATTGCTGAGGCAACGAGTGTAACAGTGGCAGATGCAGTTTGAAAACGTTGCCACCACACCTTTTTTTCTTTTTAGGAAAACACACAGCTAAGCAGTTTGATTAAAAGGCAGGTCCACTTGCCATGAAGAACCCCCAGTTTCTTTTTATGTCAGTTATGTTCACTTGCAATTGTCAAAGAGGAACATATGTTGTTTTTTACTTTGCCATTATGTACAGCAATAAATCTGACCTTTTAAATAAATACAAAAAGAGTAGAAATGTCAAGTTTATTCATTGTTTGTTTTACTCGTATTCCTCCTCTTTCTCCAGTGTATTTTTGTAAAATCAATATATTTTTCCCAAAAATATCTGTACATTAAACACCTTATAAGTTTGAGTAACTTTTACCAATCAGGAAAGGAAAAAAAACAGCATTACGATCGGACAGTTAAAGGTTGGACTCTACTGTGCCTATGACTACACCCTCTAAATAAACCATGTTTCATATGAAATACTATATTTTATGGCATACTACACTATGACATCTTTGTTACATACAATACTTTGACGTTTTTTTGACCATTTCATCACCCCGTCCTTCGATACCGGCACTGGCTCCCTGTCTGTCAACGAATACACTTAAAAAATTAATAAATAACGAAAATCTGAAAAAAAGGACATAGTATGTCGAAAACATCAGAAAAAAAGGACACAGTATAGTATGTGGAAATCTGAAAAAAACGACATAGTTTAGGATGTCGAAAGGATGAAAAAAAAATAGGGAAAAACGACATTGTATAGTGTGTCAACAATCTGAACATAGTATGTCGAAATTATGAGAAAAAAAGTCACTGTCCAGCTCTTTATGTCGTAGAAAAGTCATTTATAATTAAAAGTCATTTAAAAAAAAAAAAGATTTGTCTGCGCTTGTTGCAATACATTTTTACATTGATTGGAAATACTGGGTCACATGACAAAGAAGCTATTGAAAAATATTGAGACTTCATTCCTTTGACACCCTTTACACTATTACTTTTTAATAGTACATACTAACCTATTTGCCTCTATCCTTATGTCCACTAGGGGGCAGAGTTTTGCTGTAAGAGGAAAAAGGCATCATGAGAAAAAAAAGGAGCCAAAGATTAATTTTAACCCACCTCATTTTATTAAGCAAAGTATCAGAATGGTTTGCAATTAGTTGTTTAACAAATACAAAGATAACTTAGGGAATGTAATGAACAGTGAGGGCAATACTGTTTGAGAATAAATGAACCAGAGATAATAATCATAATGTGACTTATTACATGTCAAAATGTGTCCCTCACCTTTGTGACATATTGTGTGTGTGTGTATGTATATGTGTATGTATATATATGTATATGTGTGTGTGTGTGTGTGTGTGTGTGTGTGTGTGTGTGTGTGTGTGTGTGTGTGTGTGTGTCAGATGACTCCATTTGACAGCAGCTAAACAGTAGTGATATGACAGTGTTGAGAAAAACAAAATAAAACTGAAACGCCTTCACATCTATCTCTGGCTGCATGTGCTCAAGATGTGGTAACTATAGAACATTAATGAAAAAACAAACATGTGACCTATAGTTACATAGCCAATCAGAGGGCTTAAAGCCAGCAAACCAAAATATATAAAACTAAATATATATATTATTAGCCCTCACAATGAGCTCTGTATTTGGGGTCGGAATTTACCCCAAAAGTACACTGAATACCCAACACACTGTACTTCACGCTTGAAAAATAAATGAATTGCACATCTGTTAATGGGGAAGGAAAGACTACAAAATTAACATCACTTTCTACATTAGAGCCACTGCACATTTGAAATCAAATTGCACAGTGGTCTTTAATTATATCTTGGGCACGGTATTATTACTTCTTTTGAAAAATAACATTCACGAGCATATAGAGTAGATCCATCTCTATTGTACATATCTGGAAGTAACTATAAAAAAATAAAGATGGAAAATAAATCAGTTTAGCCTTTTCAGGAGAGTTCCCCCCTGCTACTGATAACAACTCAGCATATTAACAAAAACATCCACTGTACATATCAGACTCTAAAAGATATATACTGTCACCTCTTGTTAATGATTTACATCCAAAAATAAAATAAAATCTTCAGTCAGTTTTTAAAGTGATCAGTAGAAACTTCAGAGGCTGGTGCGTGCTGCAACATCACACGCAGCGCGACAGTCAGAAGGTCACGCGTCGAGAGCAAAGCTTGTCTTTCCACAGTGTCTGACTACACTTTTATTTTTTACAGTGTCTTGCCATTTGTCTATCACAGCAGCATGGACTCCTGCAGGGCGAACGCCTCCTGTGCGTGCCTGTAGTGTGGCCCTCCGAACAGCTGTTGGCGAAGGACGGGCTCCTGGAGTGGAGTCCTGTAGTGGAGCAGGGGCTCTGGGTTGGGGGGGAAAGTGAACTCCTGAACGGGCGACATTTGGGCTCGCTCGAAGCTGGGTGAGCGGGGCACACCACCTGGGGTATGAGGGGGCCGCTCATCATCTGGAGCCCATGGGAGGGCCCCGTCTACAGGCCGCCGATGCCCCCCGCCTTCATGAAGGAAGTTTTGCTCACCCCTCTGATGCCCCTCAAACCTGTAGTCCACCGGGGTGTACACCTGTGAGGTGGAGGTGAGTTGCTGCAGGTAGATCGGGGTGGACCTCCCCTGGGTTTCCAGCTGCAGGGAGTGCTCTGGTGGGGGCCTCACGTTTCGGGGGTTCCCCGGCGGCCCCCTGCGGTAGGTTGTGTAGCAGTTGTTCATGAGAGTTTTCTCCGGGGAGGGGTTCTGGCGCTGGGTGGTGGCGTACGCTCGATCCCCGTACACCACGCTGGAGAGCGGGGTGAATCGGGAGGGAGGGGCGTAGAGTCGGTCCTCTCCCCGGGGGTCCAGGCTCACGCTGTAAGCAGGGTGGAGGATGGGAACTTCTGTCGTAGTTCTGCCCGGGGAGTGCTGCTGGGGGGGGGGGCTGTACTGGCTGCCGGGGTACACCCTCCCTGGACTGTTGTTGGTGAACGCAGGAGGGTGATTGGCCATTCTCGACCCGGAGGCGACGGACACCGTGCTCCCGGCTAGGCTCGGGCTGCCCTGATGGAGGGACGACACACTGAAGTGGGTGTCACTGCGAGGGGTCCTCATTCTGGACGGGGGTCTGTCAAGCTCCAGGATCTCGAAATCCTGCTCCGGCAGCCCCGGCACGTTGTCATACTGCGAGGCATTGGAGCCGCGGTTGGTGTCGGGGATGAAGCCCTTGGAGTTCGGGCGGCGGGGGGCCAGGGCGCTGTCCTCTGGGCTGGAGGGGGCCGGTGAAGCCCCCCTGCTCTGGTGGACGTCCCGCGCGGCTGCCGCTTTCACCGCCTCCAGCTTTGTGTCTGAGGGTTTGAACCAGCGGGGGGTGATCTCTTTGCGGGAGCTGGAGGCCGCGTTGGAGTTGTGGTTGGCGGTGGCGTGGCTCTGAGGCTTCCCTCGATCCACCGGGGGTGTCGGGGTGGGGGCTGAGGGCGGTGGGGCCCCTTTCAGGTGTAGTGGAATGCTTCCGCTGATCATTGGGAATCTCCCCCGACCCTCTTGAGCGAGCGTCTCTTCTTTCAGCCTTGTGGTGGCGGATGGATTTCTCCAGCGAGTTCCGGCGTAAGCGGCTGGGGGGCCGACTGTCCTGCTGACGGACCGGTAGCGGACTCGGGTCCTGGGGGGGCTCCGCAGGGTCGGTGTGGCTTTGCCCGTTGGCCACGTGGTTCACCACCACTGGGGCCACCTCAGGAGGAAGCTGCCCTAAAGGCTTCTTGGGATACTCATCTTCTTTACCTGCAAGATTAAAAAAAAAAAAAAAGGGAACAAATTAGAGCGCCATCGAGAAACAACACAAATGATGGTTTGACACACGGTGTGGCGAGTCACAACAGGGACATGGATTCATGCAACACCACTGCCATAGAGAGGTAAAACATAAAGGAGAAACACAATCAAATTTCCACAGGCAGAGCGAAGGACAAAAAACGAAATTAATTATTTCCCATCGTGCTGAAAGGGCTCATTAAGGAAGTGACGATTGAGTGGTCGTTAAATGATGACTTTCACTTCATTTCATTAAACTGTACTTAGCTGCAGTGCTAGCCCCAGACTTAAAAGGTCATGCAGACATAATTCTTGATTTATGAACCAAGTTACGGAGACTAATGAGCATTAAAGCCACAGAAATATTTCTTCACTTAGACTTGTCCAAAGTTACTATTGCAAATCCAGTGCACGTTACAAGAAATGACATTGATACGAATGCTTTGAGTCAAATACAGTTAACAGGAACATAGACACAGTGATGGTGTTGTTGGGACTGTGAGGCAAAGTGTGAAGTCAGGAAACAGCAGCTGAGAGAGGAGGGATCCAGGAAGTCAACTTCTTTCAGGAATCCTTCATCCTGTCCACTTTTAATCATTTCTCTAAATCTTGCAGATGTAATTCTGAAAACCTTTTATGAGTCAAGTTCACAAGTCCACTGAGACATGCTGCATATTTTTGTGAAAAAGGCAGACTAACAAGAAATGTAATTCCGAATAATGAAATATTGAAACCTATAGCTGCATTCTTAATATAAACACATGTCCTGAACTGAGTCCGTACGCTGCCACTCTACATCAAAGATTCATCCACACAGAGTCAATTATACTGCTGTGGTGATGTGGTTAGGAAAAGAGGAGACCATAAAACCACTGGCATTTCTCACAGTTCAGCCCATTCAGATACAAAAATGTAAAAAAATCATCCCCCCTGCACACCAGCAAATGTGGTAGCACTGTTTAAACAGAAGTTAAACAAAAGCCTCCAGTGTTTGGAAAGTGGCTCATTATCTTGTCAGCGTGCAGTGAAAGGAACAGAAAGCTTCTGTTGAAGCTGCAGTACTAAAACATCTTACAAAATGTGAAGTCTCTGCTGCTGTTATACAAGGACTAACTGACCTGCGACTAATAACAGGAAAACGTCACATAAGGACCCGAAAAATATATTTTGAGAGGTGATCATTTCAGTAAATTCATCATTTGGAAAAGCAATCTTGTCTATTTAAAATGATTAACCTCACCACTCCTCTCAGGGCAGTGAACAAAAAAGGTGCCATTAGATGATTATATAAATAGCTTAACAGTTATAAATGATATATTTCAAAAACATACTTAAACCATAATTGAAATATATCTCAAAAAGCTCAATGTAATAAATGGCACTAATAATCAATTAGTCAGCCACCAGAGGGCACATGATGTCTCCTGAAAGTCCTTTATTGACATAAAAAAAAGGGAGTAAAAGGTAAAAAAAAAGAAAACAAGAGGAGAGCCAGACACTGCAGGACTGAAGCAACTTATTTATAAATATTATAATGTGGGGGGATAAAAAAAAAAAACAGTATTTTGTGAGGGAAAACCCTGAGTGCTGCTGGACAGACAGAAGACAGACAGGACTGAGGGACAGATGGACAGAGACATGGAGAGGGGAACACCAGTCAGGATAGCCCACCGGTTACTGTTGTAGGAGGGGATGTGGCCCCCACTCACGGCCACACTTTTGCTGTTGTTGGCTAACATCGTTTGAAAGGAGAGGGAGAGAAGCAGATTATTGAGAAGAGCAAGATTAGAAAAACACACACCGCTAATAATGCTAATGCTACGAGCTAAAGGACAGCAGGAAGACACAAGTACAAGCCATGATACCAAAAAGGGGCATTTGTTTCATTGTAGTGTTCGACTGGTGCATTGTTTTCAGTATGGACTGTAGAGCTGCAATGATCAGTCGACTTCTAGATCAACATGAATATAAGGCAAATGCTATTTGCACCCGGGTAACTATAGTGAACAATGCTATTTGCACCCGGGTACTATAGTGAACAATGCTATTTGCACCCGGGTACTATAGTGAACAATGCTATTTGCACCCGGGTAACTATAGTGAACAATGCTATTTGCACCCGGTACTATAGTGAACAATGCTATTTGCACCCGGGTAACTATAGTGAACAATGCTATTTGCACCCGGGTAACTTAGTGAACAATGCTATTTGCACCCGGGTGAACTATAGTGAACAATGCTATTTGCACCCGGTAACTATAGTGAACAATGCTATTTGCACCCGGGTAACTATAGTGAACAATGCTATTTGCACCCGGGTAACTTAGTGAACAATGCTATTTGCACCCGGGTAACTATAGTGAACAATGCTATTTGCACCCGGGTAACTATAGTGAACAATGCTATTTGCACCCGGGTAACTATAGTGAACAATGCTATTTGCACCCGGGTAACTATAGTGAACAATGCTATTTGCACCCTGGTAACTATAGTGAACAATGCTATTTGCACCCGGTAACTATAGTGAACAATGCTATTTGTACCCGGGTAACTATAGTGAACAATGCTATTTGCACCCAGGTAACTATAGTGAACAATGCTATTTGCACCCGGTAACTATAGTGAACAATGCTATTTGCACCCAGGTAACTATAGTGAACAATGCTATTTGCACCCGGGTAACTATAGTGAACAATGCTATTTGCACCCAGGTAACTATAGTGAACAATGCTATTTGCACCCTGGTAACTATAGTGAACAATGCTATTTGCACCCGGGTAACTATAGTGAACAATGCTATTTGCACCCAGGTAACTATAGTGAACAATGCTATTTGCACCCAGGTAACTATAGTGAACAATGCTATTTGCACCCAGGTAACTATAGTGAACAATGCTATTTGCACCCAGGTAACTATAGTGAACAATGCTATTTGCACTCAGTTAACTATAGTGAACAATGCTATTTGCACCCAGGTGTACCCAAAGTAATTTTCTATGCAAAAATTGAATTTTTCAGACTTTCAAATATGGAGAAATACCTTTTTCTCAGTTTAATATCATATTAAAGTGAATATATTTTGGTGTTGGACAAACAACAAGATATTTAAAGATATTAACTTGCACAAAAAAAAAACGTCATTACTATTTTCATTTTATAAACCACTCGATTAATCAAAAAAGGATCAGCTGATTAGTCCAATCGTAATTGCAGCTTTTGAATGCTGATTTTGTGAAGCTATTTTTAAATTTGATTATTTTTTGTGTACTACAATGTTTTGCCTATGGTTTTAATATTATTTGTTATTTTATAAATTATTTAACTAATTGCTGATTTAGGAAAATTCTAGAAAGTGGTTTGAAAAAGCCCAAGGTGATGACTTTAAATAGTTTTCAAATCACAAAAAGATTCAATAAACATTTCAATAATACAGGTAAATTGATCAAATGTTTACTTTTTGCGTAATCGTGAATTGAAAGAAGAGGTTGTTCTTTATCAGTATTACGGATACTAAAAAGACAATTTGCAAGTGTGTATATTGTATGAGTTCAGATGATATCCTATAGTCCAAAACTAGCAAGCCACATGAATGTCTGGGAGCAAATTCATTTGATATGCTAAACAAATACGGCCAGGATCCGTTGAATGTTTCGGGATAATGGGTTGCAGATTAACATTTTCCAAAGGGGGGTTCGTTTAGCATGAAACACTTGAAATAACTAAAGGATAAGTTAAAAAAGAAAGTAGAAAGAAAGTGAGGTCAAAGAAAACTATTTCTGCTAAAAAGTTAGCAATGATTGAGTCAGACCTAAACATTTCAGCTCACACTGCACTTTCACTTGTATTCATGTTTTATTATCTGTGTTTTAAATGCCATTTTATAATATGTTTCTTAATGTCTTTCATTTGTGCAAAGCACTTTGAATTGCCTTGTGTTGAAAGGTGCTATATAAATAAACTTGCCTTGCCTATAGTGTATATAAAATAAAAATGGCATACTACTTTAGATCAGACTTGTAGTAAAATACTGAAAGAGCAGAGTATTAGTTTGAAGTTGCCTCTCTGGTTTCAGACTCAGAGTCGACTTGATAAATGTCCCTTCTGGTATTACAGCTGTTTGCCTCTGGCCCTCGTGCTGCAGCAGTACCTGGGGCAGGCAGCTCCATCTTGGTCTTCCTCAGCTCCGTCATGGACGCCTGCAGCTGATCCACCACAAAGTCGTCCTCGAAGAAGAAATTCTTGGACAAAGTCACCTGCAGAAACTCCACCAGCTCCTCCATGGACAGCTTCAACAGGTGCTCTGTAGAAAACATACACACAGTTAGACATTTATAGTGTTTGAGTGGTGGACAGCAGATGCTAGCACTGTGCCGTCAGCTCACTCTTATGCAGTTTGAGGATGGTGTAGGACATGGTGGGCAGCACCCTCTCTCCCTCCAAAATGTAGATGTCCCAGATCCTGAGGGTGAGGGTGAAGGGAGTCTGCACAGAAAAAACACAACAAGAGGTGAGGTTATAATCGAAAACCAAAATTAACAATGTTTCACTAGTTTCTTTCCTTCCCTACCTCATTAGTTCCTATGATATACATCTTTAAAAATGGATAAATCAATGTAAACATTTTTAAACGCCTCAGTAATTTTTTTGAAAGCTAGGGGCGGTTCTAGGGGGGGCCAACTGACTTTGGACCCCCTGAAAATGAAAAGTTTATGATTAAACAATTTCCTGGCTGACGGAATAGGCGGAGCTCACGTTATTTGTCATTCTAGTCGGACCCATTAGAGCGTGAAAACTGTAACTATAAGTATCTGAAGTGTGTACTGAAACAATACCAATAACTGTATTGCATTGTTTTCTTATGCGCAATTACTTCATACTGTCTTTGTCTTTTTCGTCCTGCATTGTGCCCCTCTCAGAAAATAACTGGCCCCCCCCCCAGTCAAATTGGTGTAGAACCGCCACAGCTAGGAACTGTAGTTTTTAGCAATCATTATTTTTATAGTTAAAACAGGCTGTTGACAAGATAGTACAACATGTAAACCGTACTTAAATGTTTTCCTCTGTACTTAAGTTTTCATTCAACTTACTTATTTTTAGCACTCATTTTTGAACCAGGAGAAAATGTATTTGTTGGGGACTTGTTATTAGTATCAATTCATTGGTGTTTCAGGGGTTTTGACAACAAGAGACATACGGAACATCACCAGGCTTATCGATCCAAAGTGTCATGTTGATGTATCATTTAGAGTGATTTTGAAGTCATTGTTTTCCCCTGATTGCGGAATCTGCTATCAATTTGATTTCAAATAGTGGACCTGCTTCCAGTAAGGTCCAGGGAATCGCTTCACACTCAAACATTGCATATGTCTTTGGATGGAAAGTTTTCACAAAGAAATGTTCCTATCTGTCTGCAGTTGTATTTCATTTGATATGCCATATGTTGGTAATGTACTCACTCTGTCCAGGAAGCACTGGAAGAACCACTTCATGGTGTAGAGACTGGTTAAAACCTCCTGGGTGTCCTGCAGCCGCACAAACAAACAAACAAACAAACAAACAGGAAGTACTTTTAGTGCATTTAGCAGGTTTATAAAGGTCTTTTTCCTACGATAATATCATATATTTCTGTGCACATTATCAGAAATAAACATTTGTATATGTGTTTTGTTGGAAAAAACTAATGCCAATAAATACATTTGTCAAAAAGAAAATGGAATTATGGCTTGTACATATCTAGAAAAATAGATATACCCAGTACATATTATCTGTCAAAGTATTACCCTTGAAGGCAGGTGTATCAAGTAATTCTACTGTAAATACAGGAAGAGATTTCTCATATAATAACTTAATCCAACAGCTGTATTTGATCCCTGAGTTATTTGGATAGCCTCCCTGTACTGTGACCAGTTGTTGGATAATTCAGCACTTATTGACCATCTGCTCTCACCAGGTGCTGCTTCAGTTTGGGCATCATCTTCTTCAGGATGCGGTCGTGGTGCTCCTGGAAACGCATCAGCTTCGGGAAGCCCGGGATAAAAAACCCTGAAGTTGAGGACAAAATGGATCACATCACATTTTGTCATTTTTAAACTATTTTGCATTATAAAGCCTAACAAAATGGGTTACATTGTGTATTGTACAATGTGCACATTTCTATATGTAACATTTTTATTAAATTTGATAATAGCTTTTTTTAATTTGGACTTTTTATGTTAATATAAATACATATTTTTTCTTTTTTTATTATGAATCTGTATTGCACATTCACATTTTAATTAACTTGTTTTGTTTAAAGGATATATTCTTATTTTTGTCTCAATGAAGCAAGTGTCCCAAAACCAGATTTCCCCAGTAAATAAAGTATTCTGATTACATTATCGGCCGTATTGGCAGATATCTTAAGTCAGGTATCAGAAGTTTATAGAAACAGAAGAAAAAGTGAAACAGTGCATCCCTAATAATATCATGTCATCACAATTATAGCAAATCGTTTTCAGTTACGAATGTATTTAGTACATGCAGGAAACACTTGTGGGGTAGGACTTTATTTTAGCAAGTCTTGTATTTACTATATCTCCCCCCCCCCTTTAAAGAGGTCCTCTGTGTTACCGTGCATGGAGTGCTTCGGCCCAGACAGCAGTTTGACCAGAGCCCAGAAGGCGTCCTCTTCGTTCATGTAGATGAGCAGCAGAGCTGTGATCTGACTCATGCCCTGGCAGTAGCCCACCTCCTACACACACACACACACACACACACACACACACACACACACACACACACACACACACACACCACCACACACACACACACACACACCACACACACACACACACACACACACACACACACACACCACACACACACACACACACCACACACACACACACACACACCACACAACACACACACACACACACACACACACACAAAATATAGTAAAATAAAACAGTATTTATGGATGGAATAACATATGGAATAAATAATACTAATATTTTGCTTACTGACACAGAATGTATACATCCATAACTAAGTAGTATGCACATAACACATGAGACCATTCTGTCTTCTCTAAGGTTTTTCATTGTCCTGATTTCATGTAATGTTTCACCCCGTTTTCTTCTTTGTTTTGCAAATACACTGAATTCAATTCTTAAATAAACGGGCTGTTTGCATAAAAAATAAGGCAATAATTCTCAATAATTTGAACTTTTTGACAGTCTTATGGTTTTACCTGTTTATGTTGGCAATCTTTTTTGTGTGTGGCACCTTCTGTACATCACTATTATTTAAGGTGTGCATTTTCTGGGAGGCATTAAGACTAATGGAAATTATATTTGTCCTTGTTGAATAATCTGAAACTCTGGAAAATGCGTACACAAACTAAAAAATAAAATGTTAACAAGACTAAGAAGACGACTTCTAAATAGTAAAAGCATAGTAACCTGCAGTATTGAGAAGACAGTGTGAATGACTCACCGTATTGTACATTGAATAAGCTGTGAGGACGTGGAAGAGAGCCTGCTGCCTGAAAACACAAAGAAACCACAAAGAACACAGCGTTTAGTTCCAGGAATGTAAGTCAAAGTTTGGGTTCCTTCTTCTGACAGTTTTATCACACATTCACACAGAGAAGCTGCACGTCAGGGGTAGAATCTATAAATGTGGTGAAAATGAAGTGTGAGCATGTGTTATTTCAACATCAGCAGAGTGAAAAGGGCACATTACAAAGGTGTTAAAACAGGTGTAGTTTCCATATATAGAGTGAAGCTGGTTTACTGATACTCATTGGTTTGAAATGAATCAGAGCCTGCTTTAGTTTCATGGTAACTAAGCAGAAGTCCAAATGGAAAAAGAGTCACTTATTAATGGGAAAGCTTTAGGGCTCAGATATTAAGAATCAATTAGTGCAGATTTAAAACACCCAGCACACACCTATTATACTTTATATATTCAGATAAACTAACCATAAAAAAATCATATTGTATTATTCTATTCTGACTGTATATCTGTTGCGTGACATTCATTTAAAGCAGTGATTTCTGACGCTAAGTGCCAACCCACGTGATATATCTCTATCTAGATGGCAGTGCAGATATGCGAAAACCTGAACAGACAAAAGTTGCACAACTTCCTGTGTCCACTCTGTGGCGCTAGAGAACACACGCTTAACAAACAGGAAGTTGATCACATCATGTGAAGAACACATAATATCCTTTTTATATTGGATGGTGATTTTTACGTAAGGCAATAGGTGTTAAATTGCTTTTGAACCTCAAGGTCTTAAAAACGTACTGACCGAATTTGGTTAAAATACGAAGCCTGAAATGGCCAAAATACAACAAAGAAATGACATTGAAATACAATACTTTTAAGTCTACCTATGCTGCAAATATCTACCTTTAGGATTTACGTACAGTGAGGGTTTAATGCAGAGTTAATGTTTGTAACACTGCAACAAAACAACCGATTAAGTAAAAAATACTTAGAACAATGTCAGTATTTTCTTTCTGTGTTTTTCTCAGCAACGTGGTGGACACTTTGTATTAGTTATTCTTTTTAAAAGTGAAATGCTTTTGAAACTGTGTAACCGTAACTTCATCTCGAATACAGTGTTATAGCCGTAGGAGAGTAAAGGCAGGGTGTTAATGCAGCAGTGTTCCTGCAGATACCCACTTGACATCGTAGCGGTGCATGAACATGATGTGGTCTCTGTAGGTGCGGTTCACGTCCAGGTCGATCTGCCGGATGTCGGGGGACACCCCTGGCTCTGGCCTTCAATTTCTACAGAAAACACAGAAACAAAAAGGTCAGTGACGAGGAGAGTGACGAGGAGAGTGACTCCAAGGAGACAAACATCCTGCTGGAGTACATCTAAGAGGCACAATATTTACTCAAAAACTGAAATAAGAGCCTGCAAAGTTTGAAAGAGAGAGTGAAATATAACTTATCAGATACAAAGCATAGTTCATTTACCTAATCTCAACCCAAATTCTGCCTTTGTATCTCTATTTACAACATAATTTAGCTTCTTAACAGCATGTTTTATACTTTGAGAAAGTATTTCAGTGAATAATTCAGATGAAATGTATCAGAACATAAACATTTTCCAGTTTGAAGAAAGTTTAATGAAGATTTATGTTAATTTGGTCAAATGTGTTTTTTTTGTGTAGCAGCCGACATTTTCATGACTTTAACACGTTTCCTTCAAATTTTTGGGGTAAAAGGTTTAAAAAGTGGCGTTTATTACAAGTCTCCATCTTATATTTGATATTAATCTGTCTTGGCGTCAAACAGATTTAATCAAATATCATACAAAAGGATCAAATGTTTTTTTATGGACAGAAAAGTCCTCATTCACAGTTTAAGTTTCTCACTTTATTTGCTTTGTTTACAGCTGTGGCCTCAGCCTCAAATTACAATCCTTTCCACACAGCAAAAACATTATTGATCCTGCGTGCCAAACTTTTTAATGAGATCCAAAGTTTGTCTCTGTTCTTTACAGTGTGCAGGAACACGCTCTGCACAATTACACAAACACACAATTACGCTTCCAAACCCACACCCTGCAGCTCGGTGAAATCAAATAAAAGGAGCACGCTTCTGAATCTTTATGAGGCCTGTGCTGTAATTAATGTTATAAACTGTGTGTGGGGGGGGAGCCGGGCTGTGAAGTAGATGGTGGGTTTAGTGGTGAGATCTGGGCTCAGTACCTCGTAGAAGTCCTTCTTCTCCTCCTTTATTTTGGGGATCGAGCAGCAGACCCCAGACCTGCCCTCGCAGCTGCAAGGGGATTCCCTTATAGACCCTCCTCCCCAGCTGAAACACACAGCAGGAGTTTGTTAGGAACACTTTCAGAGAGGAGTGCCTCGGGAACACACTCCACATTCATGTAGACCTGAGCTCAGAACAGGTCGAATACTGATCAAATACTGATAGAAATATCACACTGGAATGTCAATAAACACGGAATGATGATGAGTTTCATGCTGCATACCCGACATCAAAAAACACCTCAATTGATTACAATCTTTATTGCCAATTAAAAAACAACTTATTTACTTATTAAAGGGGCCCTATTATGCTCATTTCAGGTTCATATCTGTATTTTGTGCATACTGCCTGTACTGCAGCACCTCTTTCACCCTCTGTCTGAAACCAGAGCCCAGTCTGCTCTGATTGGTTAGCTGGCCGGCTCTGATGTGATTGGTCAACTGTTTATAGATGTCCCGCCCTTTAGCCTATCACGTACAATGTGTTGAAGCACTAGCCAATTGAAGTGTGAGCGTTACACAGTGATGTCAACCTATATAAACACACTACAGGTCTTTATAATGAATAGTTTCAAATCATCCGTAATACATCATATTTCTATCAATATCATTCCTCAATTTGTTGGTTTTCTGCAAAGTCATGTTTGTATCCTGAATCATGTTTGGTTTCTTAATGTTTAATGCAGCTTTTTTGTTCAGTATCCAATTATAAGTGTTGCTACCATGTGGGATTTTGAAAGAAATGTAAAAATAAAACATTCAGTGTTCCTTTAACTCACAAAGTTAGTCAATTTAACTTTTATACTCACCTGGATTTTTGGGAATTTGGCCATTATTCAATACAAGGTGTTACCTTTTATTCTTGTTTACAAATGATTTAAAATATCTCCACTCATTCTATTTGTAAAATATCTCTTTTTACGTCATTATTACCTTTATAGAACATTCAAAAACAAATGTTTGCTTACAGTATGCTTACAATGTACCCTTTTTATCTGCTAGGTAAGGGTTGTTGCTGCACACCACAGAGATGCAACAGAGCCTCGGGCAAATTCAAAAATATAATCCAGAATAGAGGAACAAATAACTGTTGTGCTGTGAGTGTTTCAGAGATGGAAACAGTGCGTTCATCAGGGTACTGGGAGAGGAAGCAGAGGGCTCTGCAAGGTGAGCCTCCACCATCTGGCTCCAGCAGAGATGGTGGGAGTTACTGCATGCCGAACGGCACAAAGTCATTCACAAAGAGATGGGAAATCATTGCGGACTCTGGGGCGAGGAAGATTAAGTCTTAAAATCCAAAGTGCTGGAACAGCAAAGCTAATCGCGGCAGTGAATTTCTCCGAGTGCAGATATTAAAAGCCAAGCAGGCGGAGCAGTGATACAGCAGATATGGAGGTGTTGGAGTGTCAGTGTGCCGCACAGCTGACTGACAGGAGGACAGACTGAAGAGGACAGGCCCTCTATTAGAGGACCGTATCCACTAAACATCCTCAGGCTAAAAGTGGCTCTTGAGTTAACAGCGCTAATTTTAGGATTCCTGTTCTTGGAGTAGCATTTATCCACAAGACAATAAAAGTGAAAGAGATGTTAGATCTACTCCTACATCACTAAGGCCACATTTACACTTTGCATTTAAAGGTCCCCTATTATACTGTTTTTCATCAATATATAATAGGTCTCAGATATATACAAAACATGTCTCTGAAGTGTTTGGCTCCAAATACCAAACAGATCATGCATTGCAGCATGGATCAGGACAAAAAGTGAGCAAATCTTTTCCTGAAACTTTCAGAATCTCTTTACACAGAGGGGACACATGTTTATGTATAAAAGACATGAAAAAGTGGATTTTGCATTATAGGTTACCTTTAAAGCGTCTCACATCCTGATGAAATTCACTTTTACTTAAACTAAATGCAATATGTACTTGTTTCACGAGACCACAGGTGTTTGAAGACTGCCCAGGAGAAGAGTCTTCTGCACTTTGGCGGTTGAGTTACAACAATAACAGTTTAGCCTGCTCAGTTTAGTTAGCTAACATCCATCAATTACCTTAAGCAAACACATCAATGAGTCATATCTTAAACTAGGGCTAAACCATTAAACTAATGGGGGGGCGCTGTTCTAGTCCAAATATGCTTTAAAATACCATTCATAAATCAGAAAAAGGTCCACCAGGTGTGGCTCCGGACAAACGTTTTTACCACCGTCCAAGGAGAAAACCACATTTTAACCGTCCTAGATTACATTTAAACTGTTTTGATAGAAAAAACTATAAATTAAATCATAGAGAAAACAATCAGCGGATTAATTGATAATCAAAATACCCGAGTATCCTTGGAGTCCTACTTTACTGAAATGAAATATAGAAATAAAATATTTTACATTCAACATGCAGATACAATCTACATGAAGAATCAACATTTATCTTTCATTTAAACGCCTGAATTCTGACACGAAAAAGAAAAACCTAAATATTTCTTAATGAAATCAGCCAAATCAAATTCAATGTGTTCTTCTATTGCTGTGTTTTATATTCACTGACACAGGCCGGTCACCTGTCAATCATCGTGGACATAGTGATTATTTTCATTCATAAAACACGATGTATCCATGGCAACAAACCCATTTTAGCTTAGGAGGTTATCTCATCTCAAGAAGCCAAGATCTTTTAGCGTCATTTAGGAGGACTTTTGGTGATTAAAAAGACCAATGATTGTATTTATTATATATTTTATCTTTAGCAAGAAATGTCATGTTGTTTTCAATCGCCACGTGTTTAAACCAGAGGAAAAAATTCACAAAGATGTGTGTGGAAGAGATGAAAGATAATGAAGAACCATAACTCAGCTGTTGTCTGTTAACTCTCCATATTAAAAAGAAACCACAGACAGAATGAATGGCTTTATATGTGTGTGTGTGTGTGTGTGTGTGTGTGTGTGTGTGTGTGTGTGAGTGTGTGTGTGTGTGTGTGTGTGTGTGGTGTGTTGGTGTGTGTGTGTGTGTCTGTGTGTTGTGTGTGTGTGTGTGTTGTGTGTGTCACCATCCTATCACCACTGGGGACTCACTAGCTCTGATGGGCAAGTCAATGAGAGCATCTGTTTCATCCTGTGTGTGTGTGTGTGTGTGTGTGTGTGTGTGTGTGTGGTGTGTGTGTGTGTGTGTTTATTTGAACATGTGTGTAAACATTTGAATGTCTGTTAATGTTTGAAGTTCCAGGCTTCCCTTGCTTGTATTGCCTACAAATAACGCATCATTATAACAAGTTTTAATAAATAAATGACAACATGTTTACCTTGAGGTACTCTTCACAAATCCATATAAGGTCATTTATATACAAGTCCATTCAAGCAAACTTGCTCTCCTCTGATCTGAATATCAGCGCACTATCCCCTGAGCCACAGGTAGCCTCCCTAGGTAGGTTTAGCTAGATACGTTTAAATAGCCAACATCTATCCAAAACCTTAAACAAACGCATGAATGAGTCATATTCTAATGTTCAAATTGTGGGAAGAGCTATCTTTTTTTTAAGGCAGGGTGCACTCAGTAGATTGCTGATCACCAGGTGTGACACCAAAAAACTATTTTAACAAACACGATATTTTTTAAACAAAATAAATGATTTATTACTAAGAAAAAATGTCAGTAGTCTTTGCATTCACCATGTTGCAATCACTTTGTCTATGATGTGTTTTTTTTCTGACTTGGCTGATACTTCCAATCATTACCCTTTCACTCTGTTTGCCTAGAAATGTGGTCAAATGTACATCCCATTGACATGAAACCGGCTTAGTGTTACCACAGACGAACCAGCCACTGAACAGCAGTCTCTACATCCCCAAGACTTCAGCTCCAAACCAACACATGTAATGTTTCTGAGCCACTTCTAATGAAGGATGGCACAGGGACACACGTGAGTCTTTCTCACTGGGTCATTGATGCCACAATATTATTACTGTTTTACTAAACACTACAACCTCCAGCCAAACCCATGGAGTGTGGCTGCTTTACATGTGCTCCAGCTCTCCTTCCTACTGTGGGCAAAATGTTTTCTCAGCAGCTGGCGAGCGAGGAAACAAAATAAGAGACGTATCAAGCGTGACCCGTTTCGTGACAAAGAGGAGAAGAAATATCCCCGAAGCTTCAGAGAAGTGACGAAGTGATGAAGGAGTGCTCTGTGTCCTTGGCTGTTAAAATGTCTTTGAAAACAAAGGGGATGCGCTGCTGTAGAATGAGCCTCGCTGAGCTCAAAGTGGCAGCCAGGAGAGTATTTCACATCTCAAAGCCCACATAACCACACAGTAAATCCCTGCTGAAGGATTACACACGAATGAAGGACATGTGGAAGCGCTGCAGGCACCACAACACAACGTGCGGCTGAAGAAACCTCTGATAACTCAGAACAGGGGTATGAGAGGAAGGCTGGACGATTTGGAAAAACAAGTAATTGCGATTATTTTCACTCGTATTGCAATTGATATATTAATCACGATAAAAGGGAGTGTTATTTTTAAGAAGCCAAGATCCTTTAGCATCATTTAGCAGGATTTTGGTGATTAAAAAAGACCAATGATTGTATTTTATTATATATTTCTGTAGCATCACAACAGTGCAGTGGTGCAGGAATGAGTCCTTATACCTTAAAATGAGTCAATATTGTATCACTTCATGTTCCCCTAACTCAAATCTAACCTTTTTTACCGAATGTAAAGCCTGAAATAAACGAGTGAATCGATTTTGTTCTAGAATATGTCAGTAAATACCACACTGGGATGTCTGTAGCTTTTACGTGTCGTAAAAATGTCGATTTCTAAAAACTGTCTTAACGATATCAGGGAATTATCACTCTTGAAACATTTTACAAATCATGTTAAAAAAGTTTGAAGTGATCATGATGTGATTTTCTTTAAAAGAGGATCTGTACCAAACAAGGATTCTTCATTAAGTCAGTATAAGGAACATTTTTAGACAAGGAATGGAAGAAGGTTTTATTAAATGATATAAGTACTTCCTTTTCCATCACTGATAGTAAATGTGGGCGAGTGTGAGAGGGTAAAAAGAGGATGAGATACAAACAGAAACCCAGAAGCTCACCTTCTCGCTGTTCTTGTATTTGTCCCAGCTCTTCAGCATTTTTAGCCACTTTGAGGTCCTCTCCACCTCCATGTGTTTTTGCTGAAAGAAAATAGAGATACGTTAAATATGGATAACTTCTGCTCACGTCAGAACACACTTAATTCAACATTTGTGGCTGTTTAAAATGCAGATGACGTTCAGCTCTTCCATGTTTCTCATTCCCAAAAATCGATTATATCATAATATAGTATCATTATAGATAACGGGGTCAATAGAGCCTCTAAGGAATTATTCTGTGGATTTATTTATTTCATTTCCAGATGTAGGAGAAGTGCAACAAGGACGTTCATTTTACTGATTGGCATAGATCAAAAATAACATTCCTGAGCCCTTTTATATACACACATTCATATTTGTTTGAAGTACAGTTAAAGATAAGAAATGAACTAACTCACCTTCTCCTCCACTGAGTCATAGGATGGAAGTTCATTCTCACTGAGAGGAGAAGAAGA
Organism: Trematomus loennbergii; assembly: GCA_012861695.1. Lineage (NCBI taxonomy): Eukaryota > Metazoa > Chordata > Actinopteri > Perciformes > Nototheniidae > Trematomus > Trematomus loennbergii. The sequence continues at coordinate 114,110 of JAAOOA010000017.1, forward strand.
AAGAAGGAGAGAATAAGATAAATAGGTTAGGACTCATCCCCTAACCCACAGTTCACGGCTAGTTTCGTCCCTGCTGTTACTTGTCTTGTGGAACAATCATAAAACACTTCTGATGAAACACAGAGTGATATCTGGGTCAGTGCTCGTCTCACTCTCCCTGACAGGAACATCAATCATGTCAGCGGTCACAGGAACAGGAAATAACAAATCAGACGTTCCAAAGTCCTTATCTGGCATCAAAGTCTCTGCAGGAGCTAATCTGTGGAGATCTTTCTTTCATCTCTCTTCTATTATTCTTGAAAACATTATATATGTTTTCTCTTCAGGAAACGATTTGGAATTTTAAGGAATAGTAAAACAAGTCAGTGAAAGTCGTCCGTACCACACAAGTAAACTCACTGCAGAGGTCAATCCAGAATAGAGTTGAAAAAGATGAGATGATTTCCTCACATTTTCTTACCAAATGATTAATTGGTATAAAAAAAACAATACAAAATTCTCTGATTAAAGCTTCTTAAATGTGATATTTCTGGTTAACACATCTATGAAAATAAACTCAATATATTTCAGGGCATTTGAAGATGTTATCTTTGACTTTTGGGAAATTGTTCATATTTTTCCCAATTTTCTGGCCTTTTATTGACCAAAAAAACTCATTATTAGAGAAAATGTACAATAAAATACATACACGTCCTGATGTTTTTTTTTTTGTTATCATGAATTCCACAATTATGCATATTAATTGCATATAGACGAATGAGGTATTACATTTTTATACAAATCAATTAAAAGAGATATGAAGTTCTGCATTTAAGGACTCAATAGTTCGGAATCAGAGTTCTTTCAAAGCAAAGAAAGTGTGAAAATAGCCTTGAAAGCAGCAGGAGGTCATGGCTCATCTGGACAGTGACCTCAGGCTACTTCTGTCCTTAAACAATCATTTAACCATAACGTGCTCCAGCCTCTCTCCATCTTCCTCTAGATGTTGTGGACCGCTCCACTGTCTCCTCACACCGATGCCCTGTGATTGTGGCTCTCCAGGCTGCTTCCTGCCAGCCCATATATAAAATATGTCTTTATATAAATAACAGTCCAGCAGTGTGCCGTTTAAAAAGCCTCAGACACTTAGCAACACTGGCCTTCACAGCCTCTAATTTCCTCTCAATGTTCAAAGAGCTTTTTCATTCAGTTATAAGGACTAATGACGGGTTGTGTTTGTGTGAGTCTTACTGAACAAAGCCGAAGCGGTCGATGACTTTGTACAAGCGGAAGTTGGTGTCCTCCCAGGGCTCAACGGTGGCCTCCTTCCCCTGAGACCAAGGAGAGAGGGGGGTGAATAAAATATGTATGCACTATGAATGTAACTTAAAGATGTACAGAAAGGAAACAGGCAATCATTTCTATTAATAACCAATTTCAGATCTGTATGTCAGTACGAATATACCCAAGGGGATCCAAGCAGGCTTACTATAATCACGTGATACCTCTTGAAGAAAAACATGTTTTATAATGGATACTGTACTCATTTCATATCATGATACCATTTGACTATGCTATTACTTTTACTACTACTAATGTACTTACTACTTTACTTATAGTATATATTTTTTGTCATATGATCTGCCTTCTACTCTCCATTTTATCATTTTAAAAGCTAATTTAAAACCTTAAATAAGAAAAAGATGTACTTTTAGATGTATTTGGTATTTGGTATTAGTGGTATTTACAGTGTTTTTTACACTGTAAACACCAAAGTTTCACTTATAAATAGTGAGTAAATAACCTGGATGTGAGAGTACAATATATAAAACTGAATATGGTTGCCTATGCAAAAAAAAAAATCAATTTTGATAAAATAGTCAAATAATAATAATAATAATAATACAGGAACTGAGTTTGGGGGTTTTTCAATGCAAATCAGCTCTTTCAAGACGTCCTGATGAAGATATGATGGACAATTTTGAGAATTGCATATAAATTGATGAGTCAACTCGAAAATGTATCAAAATGTTTTTAATCATGTGTTACAGCCCTGTGGTTTGTCTGACCCTGGTTGTGCGCTGGAAAAAAAGAAAATGGACTTCTTATTGAGCTCCAAATGACATGCCACCCACGTTCTTCAGGGACAGAGACTCGTGTTTTGATTGGCTGATACTTCCTGAGGGAAGCCACGACTCCCGCGCCCTTGTGAGAGTGTGTCAGCTCAACAGTGTGTTTTAGACACAGAGAAACCGTGTGCGTGTGTGTGTGTGTGTGTGTGTGTGTGTGTGTGTGTGTGTGTGTGTGTGTGGTGTGTGTGTGTGTGTGTGTGAGCAGATATTAACAGGTGTGAAATGAAGCGCCAGACGCCCACCTGCGTCACCGTCTGACTGCAGGCCACAGAAAGAGCAGCTCTAGTTAATTCACCATCATGGACCAATGACAGAAAAAAACCCAATAAGAGTGTGTGAGTGTGTGAAGACGGATTATGTATAGGGAAGAGCAGGGGGAAAGAATAATGAGAGAATCAAGGTCAAGAAATGTAAGAGAATCACTGATAAGCCCACACAATTCTAGCCTTGTTGTCAGTTGTGGTTCCTATAATGCTATTAGGAATGTAAACAGGAAGTATAATGTGTTTTTTAAACCTTTAGGGCTTTTTATATACACATATTATTCTATTATGTAAAGAACAATTGTGTTGCAATCTTATTTTTCATCAATTGATACAGGAAAGAAACCCCTCAAACTTAGGATTCACTTTCATATACTTAGATTTGCGTTTATGGGAGTACAATTTGCTAATGTTAAATCAATGTATTGTAGATCCTAAATGTGTGACTTGAGATGGATTTGAGCCTTTAGACTTTACACTTTCCGAATCCCAAAGATTACATTTATTTAAAAAGTGTGCCATGAATCAATTCCTAAAGCGACAAAACAATTACATGATTAATTCCCAGCAAGTTGACAGTGAATTCCCAAGATCTATCCCAGTCTCTAAAAGTCAAAGGGGAGTTTTGTTTGGTATAAACAGGCTTGAAAAAGCAATAAATCTCCATATTTAAGAGGCGGAAACAGCCTTTTCTTACAGCCGTTAGTCGATTAATGGCTGAGGCAGTACTTCACACACTACTACTGAAACTTTAAACATGTCTGCCACTCACTTTCCTACAAACATATAACGTACACAGCAACAGAGACAGAAGTGTGGTTTCACAAGTCAGTCTGACTTTCTAAATTCATCTCCTCCATCAGCAGAAACACACCAGCTAAATAACTCGAACACATCCATGAAGGATAAAAAGGCGTCAGTGTTTTATTCCTCCTCCTCACACTCTTAGGCCCCGGCTCCACGGGGACGAAAACGGCAAAACGCATCGGAGTAACGCAAATGCAACCGCAAAAAACCTTCCGTCCCACGCAATATACACCGGATTGTGTCAAGCTCCACGAGACGGCTCCGTTTACATCCAACGCTGGAAAAGCTGAGTACATATGCCGAGCCTGTACGTGGCGCTGTAACTTCCTCCACCAAAAGCAGCAACTTCCTCCACAAAAAGCAGCGAAGAAGAATGGTTGTCATGGCTGCACTTCTGTTTATTCTCCGCGGTGGGGGCCAAGGGATCCGGGCAGAGTTTTTCGCCAGTCAACGTGTGTTAAAGTTTAAATCTTCCGGACAAAATTATAAAAGTGCCGGTCAAAGGTCTTCTTTGTTAGTTATTGAGCTTTAAAACAAATGAATAACGACGATATAATGATATATAATCATCAAATACACAGAGCCTGTCTCTTTTTCCTCTCTCACAGCGTCAGTGTCTGTCTCATGCAGCAACTGATCAGTAATGATGACTCGACAGTAAAATAAACATATTTATAACTAGTTTAGGTAGTTTGAGAGGTAATTAAAATAGCTATTGTTGTTGTTAACGAAACACATCAGCAATGATGCGGGGTACGCGGAGAGGTGGGAAGAGGTGGGGAGAGGTGGGGAGAGGTGGGGAGAGGCGGGCTATGAAACGGATGACCGTATAGGCGACCCCACGGCCCCGTTGGACCCCCCAGAGCGCTCTTTCCCAGATCTATCCACCTTTGGACCCGTTGTCGTTTGCGGGGTCTGTTTCTACGTTTCCCTTACGGCGTCGTGAGCTTAAGGGCTATACGCATGAGAAATATGCGGATTCAACCCGTTTTCGTCCCCGTGGAGCCGGGGCCTCAAATAAAGAACCTGACATCATCCAGCTGACATTTATCTGTTCTCTCTCTGCTTTAGAATCAATGTGAGGGTAAAGTAGAGCTGCAATGTGACGGCTCAGCGTTCCTGTGTGTCAGAGATCTGATCGACTGCTCCTTTTACTCACTGTCAGGATTTATGCAGTTTATTAACAGATTCATAACAATAAATCAATTACTTTTTTCTCCTCCTGACTCCATATCATAAAGCAGTTCTCCTTCTAACAGCTCTCAGAGGCCAATTATTTGTATTTTCTCATATTGTTTTATTTTTTTAGAAGTTAAACTGTTCAACATTTCACAAAAATAAGCAAAGACTTTCTTCTCTGGTACCCCCATTCAAACTCTTACATTTACCCTTTTGGATGAATTGATGAATATTACATGTATTGCTCTTGCAATTTTATTATTTCAACTTTATTTATCATAAGTTTGATAATTTCATGATCTCTATTGTTTGTATTTGATTGTATTTTTTGTATACATCTAATACCTTTAGTATACCTTTTATAGCTATTTGATATGCAGACACACTTTATATAACTACAAATATTGTCTTAGAATGTTTTGATATTGTTAAGTCTCCTTTATATTATTATTTTATATAATCTTTAAGGGATAAGAGGGCCAGGGAAATATGTAGTTAATTGCACTTGAATGTAAAAGTGTTCGTTTATTGTAAATGTCAATAAACTTGAACTTAGACCAAAGATGTATAAGGAAGCATGTAGGAATATTTATTAGATTGCTCTTTCCTTCATTTTCACTAATGGTTTTTGGTGATTAATCTATTGATTAATGTATGGGAGAAGAAACACACAACAGTCAGTAAACAGGAGCAAAACGCTTCATTCCTGCTCTTTCTGCAGAGAGGATAAATCATTTTTAATATCTACATAAACGCGGGGTGTTTGGTCGCCTTGATAACCGACTTCATTAAACTCCTCCTAACACACAGCGAAAACGACACTGATTTAGCTCTGATTGTGCGTCATTGTGACACACACACACACACACACACACACACACACACACACACACACACACACACACACACACACACACACACACACACCACACACACACACACACACACACACACACACACACACACACACACACACACACACAACACACACACACACACACACACACACACACACACACACACACACACACACACACACACACAACACACACACACACACACACACACACACACACACACACACACACACACACACACACACACACACGGCTCCATCATCATCTCCGCTCTCCATGGTCTCTTCACTCCTAATGAGGCACCGTGATTATGCAGCCTGCTGGACTAAATTAAAAAGACTAATTTACAAACCGAACGGGGTGGGCTGCTTCCACTGATACCACCGGCCGTAAAATAGAGGTGTCATTCAGGAAACACGCACGCACGAACCACGAAGTGCTTTGAAAAAAAGTCATCTGTGGAAGCTGTAGTACTGTAAAAAGTACAACCAATCATTTTAGCCGGCCCGCTAAAATAACTGGATGGCCTACCTGCCTGTCAGCCTTCCATCTGTGCACACACTTATCTCGTGCCTCATTGGTCATGTGCGCGGTCGTGTGTGTTGGAGGAGGGGCTCTATAAGGAAGTAGCAGATTTTCTCCGGTTGTGTATTTCAAATTCTAGCGCACTCGAGCTGGTTTCTCCGAAATTACCTACCCCACCTTTAAGTATATCAAAACAGTAGGTAAGCTCAATACTTTAGTACTTGAATAGTACTGATATATATTCCACCACTGTGAGTAAGAAAAATGAAGAAAATAGAAAGCGAAAAAAAGAAAATAAAGGGGAAAAAATTATAAAAAGAAACAGAAAAAAAGGGGGAAAAAAACAAAATGTCACCAAACGTTTTTTTGGATAAGTATGCTCACTGCTGGGAGTGTTTAACATACCTTGTCATATTTGGCGACTATCTCGGCGCGCTCCTGGGCGAGTTTCACCGCCGCATCCTGATCAGACGCTGCAGAGCAAACAGAGGAGGCAAGGAAAGATGAATGCGTGTCGACAAGTTCAAATAAAAACAGCTGTGTTCAACAGCGATCACACTAGTGTTGATGTTTATATTAGCATGTGAGCATAACAATGTGATATGTAACATTTGGCATGTTAGTTATTCACTGCTTCAAAATATTTTCTTGAACAAGTTTTTTTTAAGAGTTCTGTTTTTCTAAATGTCTATACGTGAATGCAGAATTTTCAAAAGTGTCGTCAAATAGAAAATAAAATCTCTACTGTTTACAGTTTAGGTTTTACCTACAGTATACACATTTCGAGCAATTGTACATTTTTTCAATAGTTAGTGACCAAAATATTAGGTTTCAAACCGTAAGTGTCTTCAAATTCACAGATGCGTCTTTCACAGTAAACGACTGACAAGAAAAAGCTAGTACGCTATATTAGCATTCATCTCAAAGTAGATATGATATGAGTGTCCTTTGATGATTTGAAGTGTTTGTCAAGAGAAAAGTGATTGGATCGCCAAAATGAATGATTGACCGACATTTAACAGACATTTCCACCACTGAACCCACATAGCTAATGTCAGCATGACCAAAAAACTATTAAAACCTCAACAACTAGGGTGCATGGATGTAGACAAGTAGCCTCACTAAAACAGCAGTAAAATGAAGTATTTATTGTTGAAGTTTGGTTAAACAAAACTGCCCCCTTCTTGTAAGATTTCAGAGGTTTAAAACTGTTGTTGCTTCTCTCTCCACACACACATTATTCTATCATCACAGTCACGCTTTGTGTTACTTCCTCTCAGAGCTGACGTGGACAACACACACTTCAAAACCCAGCCAGAGAAAGGCCAGCGTGTCAGCTGACCTCAACTGAGGAGAATAATGTGTGTGTGTGTCTGTGTGTGTGTGACGAGGAGCTCCTTTAAACGGACAGCTGTTGTGACAGAGAGACGTCACACACACGGGCACAGAAAGCTTTTCTGTGTTTGTCGAGGCACATTGTGCGAGTGTTAATGTGTTTATCGTCTGATAACACACTCACCTCTAAATAAGCATTTCCCACGCACATTCACACACACTTCCTGATACAGCCAACCGTGAGAGGCTCTGAACATCGGATGTGTGTGAATAAAGCTGGCACACATTTTATTAAGTGGGGTCATGTTGTGTTGATGTTAAGTTTAGAGTGCGGCACCTAGTAATGGAGGCGGATAATGAATCATACAAACACTGTATCAGAAACAAGCCGTCACCTGCAGAGGAGAGAATATTACATATATTGATGCAGATGTTCCTGCAATATTACAGGACTGTTGACCAATATTCTGCCTCAGTACAAATCTGTCATTAATATAGAGCTGCTACAATTACTCCTTTCATTGATTGGTCAATTATTTTTGATTAAAAGAAATCGCAGTTTTTAGCATCTGACACAGTGAGATTTCCTGGTTCTCTCAGTTTATTATCATATAAAAAGTTATAGCTTTTGGTTTTTGCCTGACAAAAGAAACAGTGCTGCTCAAAAATAACAAGTAGTCTCTTTATTTGTATTTCAAGTGTGTCACCTGCTTTTTGCACAAGAGGTGCAATTTCAAATCCAATGGCAGTATTTGCACAAGTAACGCAAAAATCCATTTTATATTTGAGTCGGAAACATCTTAACTTTGAATCGCTTTGAAAGTGAAGCGTTACAGGTCTGACCTAGTAAGTATGCCTTTGTTTTCAAATACAGTACAAATTCATAAGCATTGCTTCTTTGCTCCAAAAGGGAGTAACACAAACAAAACTGGAGCAATGGAAAGATGCAGAATTAGGCTCAACTGTTCAAAAACTGTTCAAAAAAGAAGGAATTTCTGTCAAATTACCAATCTTTACTCCCTTCATCATGCACATAAATCGTTTTTATATTCTACTCGACTTAAGACACTGATATCAGTACAAACTATCACTTATAAACATAATAATCTCAAACTTTTCCAAAAACTTCCTCTCAGGGTCCTCTGGGGTCCGACGGGAGGAATTCCAAACCGCTCTGAACAAACATACTCCTTATTGAGCCGGCTGGCATTTTAATGACAGGATGGTGTGTGTGTGTGTGTGTGTGTGTGTGTGTGTGTGGTGTGTGTGTGTTGTGTGTGTGTGTGTGTGTGGTGTGTGTGTGTGTGTGTGTGTGTGTGTGTGTGTGTGGTGTGTGTGTGTGTGTGTGTGTCGCTGTGGGCTGCAAGAGCACACCCATTGGTATAAAACACTGGGGGTGGGGGGGTGGTCAAATAAACAAATACAGTAAAGCCCTTTTCTGCTGGGAATTCCTTCCCAAGAGGCCCCTGGGTTCCCATAGAGAGAGGAAAGGAATTGTGGAGGAAATGGGATGCACTTTCAAGCCTCAACTTTGAACCCTCTCAGCCCTATTAGTATTCCACAGGAGCCCCACTCGAGCTAAATGCAATTAGACCCCTTTTCATGCTTCAAGGATCACATTGGCATCCGTGGCGGAGATTATGGGGTGTGTTTGTTTTCATATGTGGCCGAAGACTTCTCGTAGTGGTCCACAGAGCTATAGCCATTTGTAGGAGACCCCCAGTGAGTTAAAGTTAACAGGGGGTTTTATTTGAGTGGCTCAGAAGGTGTTTAAATAATGTGCCCGTAAAGAGGACACTGGAGACGAGAGGTTAAAATTGATGGGAAGATTATAAGAAGATAATTAGACATTTTCTCAGTAAATTGGGTACTTTTTTTTCATTTCAGGGAGAGTAAGCTTTACCTAGTCCACAGTTAATCCTAGTTTATAAGAAGCATTCATTTTCCCAATAAACATTAAATGCAAATGAGAAGGAAACATAAATATTCTTTACAGACATGGAAATATGTCAATTATTGTATGGGCTTCCATTACATGTTTGCAAACATACAAGGTACACAGGGGATTGATCTTATTGACTTTGGATATTGAAATTGGTTTGACCAAATTAAATGTTTGATCAAATACGTCTTATGAACCAACAGATTAATCGAGTAAATATTCCCCAGAATATCTTTTCTTAAAGTCCTTAACTTGAAGGTCAATCAAAGCGCAACATTTTTCCATTGGTAAAAACACTTCTTTCTGCCCAGTGATCCCCTGAATTTTAATAGGTTCTACATTGGCCCTTATGCTGCACACTTCCACCAAGTTTCATGAAAATCAATACAACTTTTCCATAATCCTGCTGTCTGACCTACACATTGAAAACATAATGGCAAAGGCTGTGGATTGTATGGAAACTATTTGAAACCTCACAGAGAAACTAAAACCTCTTCATTTCTCGTTGTATTACTTTCACAACTTCAATCTCAAACAACTCAGTTCTACACACTGCAGATACAAAGAGTAATCAAACACAGTCAATGCAACACTATTATATTCTTGTCTTCGCATTTGACCAAATCTTCAGTTGCAAGTAAACGAAGAAAAAAGAGGATAATATGTGTCGGATGAGACATATCACAGTCCAATCTGATTCTGCTGGCGACCACTACAGTACAGGCTGTGTGACAGGAAGTGTTGTGGGGTATATTTGAGTGTTTGTTATAGGGCTGTGCAATTAATCGTATTTTAATCTCGATTACGATTTTGGCTTGCAACGATTACGAAAACAATGTAATCGAAATAAAACGATTATTATTTTTATTAAAAAAAAAAAAAAAATGTTATTTATTTTAATTTTTTTTGGTTTTTCAGTTGAATTATACTTAAGTTCAGGGTAATCAACTGTTAAAAACATACTGTTCACATTTTTTTTGTTCAATATATGGATGTTTTCAAAGTAAATGGATAATCGTTTTTAATAATCGTGATATCAATTATTGACCAAAATAATCGAGATTATGATTTTTGCCATAATCGCACAGCCCTAGTTTGTTATTCATCTTTATTGCAACAAACAACACGACGGGAATAATCACAGTCCTCCTCATTTCCTCTGCTCTCCTGAAGCCTCTTTGGGCTGCAGTAATGACAACTCTTTGTTCTTTATGTTAAGGAGTCATTACAGCTCTTTGCTCCCCTGCAACCGTCATTTTCTCGCCCTCTCATAGACGCTAAAAAAGAGGAATAATTATAACGGTAATAATAGTGGAGAGGCTGGTAGGAGATCTTACCTAGGTCAGCTTATTATGAGCTCACTTAACATGCAGGAAAAATCCAAGTGAACACGAAGAAATCATCATTGAAGCGGTATGTGAGGATTTCTTAATGCTGTCCCTTGTGACGTTAAAAAAAAGCAGATGTCAAGCGTAGTCAATATAGATCTTTGTTTGAAACTGAATTACACAGATTTTTATTCCTCAGATTTAAAGAGAGTGATGTGTTTCTCCGACCAGGCTCACATTATGCACTTTTGCACACTTTCCTATGCTTAAACTGAGACTTGTGTGCACGTTTAATGCAAGGACTATCCACTTTTGCATAGATTTGTATCAGTTTTCTATCAAATCTGTGTGTATTAGAAATAGTAGAAAAAACTGTTGATTCTTGCTGTTTGGAAGTGCAGTGATGCCATCGTCTACAAAATATAGTTATATTATTGTTTAATGAGTTGACAGTCATACATTCTACTTTACTGTAGTTTTAAGAATGTAAGTGTAATTGAGATTCATTTGATTAAAATACAGAATCTGAGGTGGACAACATGAATTGAAACTGTTTTAAATATGCCATTTACTTTTCTCAACCATGCAGAAGCAATGATGCTAATTTAGGCAAAACTGAAACATGTAGCACCTTTATATTAAATAAACCTCAGCACACAAACACCAACACACACACTGAGACCAAATGAAGTCACCACTAAGACACAACACTTCACAGTTCACTGTTATGTGTCATTACTGTGCTGCCACAACAGTCATCTGTCTCACCCTGTCTGTATTTCCAACCTGAACCCGACCACATGTTAGCATGCTAACACGTAGCACACCTCTCAAGAGTCACCCTTTAACCAACTGATGAGGCAACTGCAGACTAAATCTGCGTGTTTGTGTTAGCTAATGATATATATTTAGCATCCTAATATTGGTACATTACATTTGGTGGCAGAGTGTTAGCACATAATAGCTTACTGTCTGCACTCAGCACTGGTCTGCTGATGAACGGGTGACATCATTTTGTGTTGGTGTGCAACATCACAGTCGCGTCTTACTTGCTGCATGTTATTAGCATGTTTATTTTAATCGTTTTTATTTTTGTACAATTTTTCTCACTAGCTACATTGCAATAAGACGAAAGGGCACAGGAAATGCTAAACAAACTATCATAAATACATTAACATACACTGAAAAAAGAAACCTCAACTTTAATTAAATGTATTATGTCGACAGGTTCAACATAATTGTATTATGTTAATAGAAAGCAAAAGTATTAACTTAACCTATTCTTTTTTATTTGAACTTAACATTATTGGTTTCAATCAATTATGTGTAATTTGTTTACATAATACATTTATTTAAGTCAAAGTATCCCAGTTTTTCAGTGTAGCATTAAGTTTGAGATGGCTCAATTAATTCTCGAAAATGTTCTAATTGTAAAAATAGGCCTGAATTACCTATATTTTAACTACAGTTTATTGCTTCGATTATTGATTTCAAACAATTAATAAACAACATTTTCAAAGTCTGATAAATCGTTAAAGTCAGTATCATGCCAAACTGTCTATTTATTTGACAGTTGTATGTGTTTTATATTGTAAAGCAATGGAAATCAAGTTATACAAACCAGTTCAAATGAAAATAAAAACAGTGTGTGCAATTGAACATTGTTTCCATGAATCCATCACATACCAGAGTGTTAAGTACATATGTGAACAAACAAACTTCATAGTGAAACTAAAGCAACAGAAATGCCAAATCTTTTCATCTTTTACCTCTTTTTAAGCCACCGAGGGGATCCTCAGAGCGAGTCAGAACCTTAGTCCGCATCAGTTCACACGGGTCCAACACACAGAGACAACCTGAACTACCATGCCATCACTGTCCCTATCCACACACTCACACACACAGAAACACACACACAGAAAATATGAGATCGAGGCGAGGAGAAGTGAGATCAGAGAGTTCACAATGCTGCTGTTTGTTACTGCAGAGAGACGGACAGAAAGAAATGTGACTTCAAGAGCAAGTCAGTCCCACTCGCAGCATTCCCCACCCAAACACAACGACACAACAACAAGCTCCATTCAACACACATCACAGACAGGGGGGGGGGCGCTGGGGGGTTACAGGGAGTCACTGTCTGTTTCTCTGCTGAGGGTTTTAGGGAGGAAAATGTGTGCGATCAGAAATTCATCCAAGTGCAAAAACAAACCTAGCTTTCACAAACCGAGCTTTCACAAACTTCGCTTTCACAAACTTCGCTTTCACAAACCTAGCTTTCACAAACCTAGCTTTCGCAAAACCTAGCTTTCACAAACCTAGCTTTCACAAACCTAGCTTTCACAAACCTAGCTTTCACAAACTTCACTTTCACAAACCTAGCTTTCAAAAACCTAGCTTTCAAAGTCTTTTAAAGGTCCCATGTCATGGCCATTTCCACTGATCATAATTCCATTGTTGAGGTCTACTAGAATAGATTTATATTGTGCAATTTTCCAAACTCACATTGGTTTCTCATACAGCATCTCTGTAAACTACGTGTATTCACTGAATTTCACTCTCTGCCTCTAACGGCTCGTTGTAGCTCCAAAAGCTCCAGCCCCCACCCTCCCTGTGAGCACAGTGTGCGCTGATTGGTCGGGACGTTGTGAATCGCGCTGAGCTCCGTGGAGGTGTTGTTTCCTTGTTAGCGATACACAGCGAAACACAGCCAAACTCATCCTGAGCACACACAAACTCACAGCCGAAGTAAAAACAATAAGTGTGGCTTGATATTGAGTAAGAAAAAGGTTGATAAACGCTGTGAGAATGGGTCTGCAGAGAGAATTTCGCCGCGATCCCAACTGTCTGTTATTAGCCTGCAGCCAGGGAGGAGAAATCAGCAGAGCTGCCTGCACTGAGTGTGTGTGTGTGAGGAAGTCCGTGGATTGGTCAATTTGGACCAATCAGCGGGGGCTTAACATAACGGCTCCGCGGACGTAACGTAACGGCTCCACGGATTGGTCCATTTGGTTCCGGGTACCGCATGACCGTATCGCGTCATAGCTCTGGGCGTGGCTACTGGGTATCCAGACGTCACGATGCCCAGGAAGAACATGAGGAATCTCCAACGAGGCGTTTTGGGGAGGTCTTTTCTGTGTTAGAGTTTATTCCCTACAGGGTGTACTTTGAGGGTTTGTGACTCTGCAGACCGTTTACATGCATAAAAACCTAGGGGGACGGGTAATAACCGGAAAAGCATGACATGGGACCTTTAAGACTTTTTTGTTTGTATTAATATTTGTATTCAATTTGATCCTTTTCGATCACACTCTTACTTAACTTATTATGCTTGTATACATATGTTGATATGTATTTCTATCTTTTCTTTTCTTACAAATTGTTAATTTTCATATTTTTATTGCACAGTGTTACAGATTGTTACGTAGAGGGGACGGTTCATTAAAATGATCAAATCACCGCAATGTGATTATTTATGTAACCAATAAAGACATTTCCCAATTGTCCATCAGAATGTTGTCTTTAAAAATGTATTTTATGTAAAGCACAGGGAGATGGGAAAGAGAGGGAAGATGAAAGTTGGATGATAAACAGTTTCCATTAAAACTTCATTATGAGATGGACGTGATGTACCATGAAGGGTCTTGTGATGTGGCGTATCAGACACCAGAGGGAGGGTGCGGTCGCGCAATAGACAAAAAGAAGTTCTCTATCTGCAAGCTTCATCGGGACAGGAAATATCTGTTTGTGAGGAGGGGAGGGGGGTGGGTGGGACTTAAGTGCTTTTATCACTTCTGGAAACAGGGAGGAGGGGGGGTAGCTTTCATACTTCACTATTTGTGCTACACTTCCTTTGAAAGTGACGCCGATTTATCAGAGTCAGAATACTTTGTTATTCCGGGAAAATTGAGTTTGGTGACAGGTGCTCCATGTGAGAATGAAATAGAAACGATAAATAAAAGAAAATTAAATTAAAGAAGTTAAAAATATGTGCAAAATGAATGTACAAAGAGCAAGGTACAATGACTTCCTGTAACAACAACTGCTTGTTAATCCTGCACTGAGTAACTGAGTTCTTCATTGGTTTAAATGACAAATGAACTGTAGCTAATAAATGAGTAACTTAACAAAAGGCCAAAACGTAACTCTTGTTCTACAGTATTGAAGTACACATCTATATAAATGTGTTTAAATACCATCATTATTTGTCTCAGGGTGTTTATACTAAATGTATCAGTAACATATTCACTAACTATTTCCCACTAAATTATAGAATATTAACTCGTAGCAATAACAGCATTATCACAATTTTGCATATAACTTAATAACTTACAACATTATTAAATCAACTCTACTAAAATGTTGTCTGTGAACATAATCCAGCCATTATTAAAGTGTCTGATCAAAAACATAGTAGGGAAAATAAATGAATACTACATGAAAGGAATTTGGGTTGTGGCTAATATTTTGTAAAGTAAAAAGAGTGCAGCTGTGATAAACATGATTAAACCGTTTTTGACCAACCGAGTGGTGAGTCTCGTAGGGAAACATTTATAAATATCACATCAATAATTCATAGGTACCAACTTAGAGAATTTATAGATCAAGGCCTTCAGTATTTGTAGCTTGTGAAAAGTGTGCCAAAGTTAAAAAGCCCTCCAGTGATTTTCAACATTTATTTAACACTTTATCAACTCATTCAAGTCGTAGCTATGGGTTGTAATCGTTTGGATTATTTTTAAATAACTTTTGTAACTATAAAAGGACACAAATCTTACAAAATAAACATCTACCGGATACATTTACTATATCTTGACATCAGAAATGACCACCAGGATATTCTGTCTCTAAAGCCTGGAAGACTATGAAACGTGAAATACTTCAGGAGTAAAAATGTTCTAACAATATCACTCTTTGAATTCAGCCTGCTTGTCTTTCAAATGTCTCATTCTCTGTTTTAAATGTTTTGGCACTGATGCAACCTGACTCCATCTATCTGTTTCCTGTCTTCAGCTCTCTATGTGAGATAGTGAGTGGGGGGGGTATCCTGAAACCTTCGGGCACAAACAAAAGCTACCAACCGACAGCAACAAATAACAAACAACCTCTGACCTGAATGTTTCTGTGAATATTTGTATTTAAAATGCAAATATGATGTAAGATCTCATATTGTTATGACATGAAGAGGACAGTGATGGAAGCAGATTCTTATGTACTATTACCACAGTTTAAAAATACCCTATAACAAGTACATTTCTTGAGTTAAAATTACAGAAGTAATATCAGTCAAATGTTCTAAAAGTAAGTGAAAAGTAGTATTTCCCTTTCAAAAGTATTAAGAGTTTTTCTGTTGTTTGTCAATGTGGAGCAAATGTTGTATACTTTGTGTACTAAATATATATAAAAAGTAACAAGTAACTACAAGTGTCAAGATGAATGTAGTTGAGTAGAAGTGGCAGTGGCAAAATGAAAATAGGTAGAGTAAAAAACCCTTAAAATTATACAATGTTGAATTATGGAGTTTCTATTATATTTGAGGACTAAACATTTACACATCTTGTCTTAAACGGATTGATTTGCATTATCAGTTGTTTGTAGCCTATCTTTATATCTGTTTACAGTCAGTCAATGAACCCTAAAGGTAAATCATGAGTGGAAAGTGTCTTCCGATGTCTTTACTGTCATAACAAACCAGAGACACATTATATTACAGAAAAGATGAGCACCAACACACGTTCCCACACGGCAGACATGAATCAAAATCAAAGTGTGTCAGCAGCCTGGAAGAGAATTAGATGTGGTGGTTTTGTTCAAAGAGGCTAAATGCAGGTACAGATCAGAAGCACATGGAGCTAAAAACAGGTACAACGAGTCCCATCATCATAACTTGTTCCGCATTTCTTTAATAAGAGTTTCATTATCTTTGGTGGATAGTTCAGTGAAGCTCGGCAGCATGGACGAACAAAGTCACTGTTCCTCAATTTAACTTCCTCCCTGGGTAAGGTCACAGTCTGAGGTCATTTCCTTTTTTTCACTTTCACTGCCATTAAAGCCAGATTCACTTCCCTACTGTCTGAAGCTGGAACATTATAACCCAGTCTGCTCGACAAACCCAGCATATTCAAACCCTGGCTAACTTAAAGACTGATGCTAATTTAAAGTCTACACCCCACCAAGGACACTTCATTTATTGTCGTACACTGAGCAGATGACGAACGTTGAACAAATGCTTTTATGGTTGAAACGGTTCACGCTTCCTCTTGGACATCAGAGCTGAATGTTTTCCTGATTGATGACATCAAACAGGAAGTAAACGCTTATTTTTTTAAAGCGGATCCATTTAATGACATACTAAGGAGCCCTTTTAAATATCTTAGCTATGTTTTTGTTCCCTGGGTTTAATGTTATATGCATGTTTTCAAACCATTCAAAGGCTTTATTTGACGTACCCACAATAGGTACTCAAAAGTTGTTGACAATGAAAATCTTACACTGTGGAAATAACTCCTTTCTGGGATGCAAAGAATATTTTAAAACTACTCAAGACAACAGCTAGTGTAAATGAATAACTGCATCCAGGAACAATGGGTAACATATTTCTATTTTGAGAAGACAACCGAAAGCTGCTTCAACACACAGACACACACTGATCTGCTGCAGTGAATCCCCTCCACAGAGAACCAGTCTGATCAAACGCAGCTGATAGTCAAGCCTGTGAAGCTGCACAGAAACCGGTGCCAACAACATGCCAACTGTCACCAGTTTGTCATTAACCAGACAGGACAAGTTGGGACTGGTGCACCGAGAAAACAACCGACACATGAGTAGCTTTCACTGATCAGAGCAGCTTTTCTACGATAAGTAATACTGTCCTCTTGTATGTTTTTCAAGGCCGCCACTGTTATTGTGAGAAAGAAATTGCTAGTTGTTTTTTTTCTTCCAAAGATTTGTTGTGGTCTATTTTCGTCGCATAAAAAGCACTTTTCTTACAGGTGTGATGTTTAGAATTTATATTTTTGTCAGGAATCAGGATTGTTATTGGTACTGGATGTGTATCTTGTAAATTATGTAATTCATGTTTTTCTATCTTTGTTATTTGTAAGCATGCTTCTTGAGAGATATTAAGCTATCTTAGTTTTTTTGCTGTAACAATTGTAAATGTCCCTTCTGTGGGAATATAAAGGTATTCTGATTTTGATGTGTTTCTTGTCAAATTGTATTTTTAGCAAACAAAACAACAACGTCCTTATCGAAAACCCTGTACTGTATGGGAGAGAAGTCTGGTCAGTAATCAAAATATATAATTGATCAGTTTCAGTAAATCTTGGCATTACGTTTAGATTGTTGTCGTGGACTTTAGGAATCTCACAATTTAAGTCCTAATGGTTTATACCTTGAGAAATACAGCTTCCAGGTATCAGACTGGTAGCTGTATTTCACTGCCGCCCCTTTAACCCACAATGTCGATGACTTCTATAATATTATTACAGATTAAATTGCTCTTCTTTGCAGGCTGCGTTACATTTCCACAGCTGTTAAAGAACCTCCATCATATCAGCACACGTTTAATAAACCAGCCTAAACCCAGTAATGGTGTTGAGTGGCTCCAGAGAGTCGTTTGATACATAATTTAATAAGGAGTAGGTGTGGAGCAGCAAGCAGGGATCAATACTTTCTCCTTAATATGACACAAGTAATGAACAATATAAAAACCGGGCCACATATTGAAATAAAGCGGAGGCCACTGGTGGAAAACCAGCAATTTGAGATGAAACTGGAGGCCATGAAAGACGACATCAGCAGGGTGAAGTGCCGCAGATTTGCCCTTTGGGAGGACATCTAGGCAATTAGCCCCGGTGCTACAGAGTGGATATCAGCAGGAGGCTTCTAACACCCGCTGACACTCAAATATTACATCTTCTAATATTACCTACAGGTGGTTTACAAATCGGCATGCAAAACACAAGAAAGGTATCCTGTTCGAAGCTTTCAGCGCAGTATTTGTGGATGCTACAGGAAGAAGAGAGAAGGGTAGAAGTAAGTAAAAGGGCTTCATCACAGTTTCTCAAAGACCAAGGTGATTTCTTGGTCTTTAAATGTCTTGTTTTGTCTATCCAAAATCCAAAAGCGGGAAATCTCCATATTTGAATACTTCTCCAGGGTTGAGATGAGGCTGCAGCTGGAATTATTAAGGAGCGCTTTGACAGTATTTGTGGTTGAAAAGCAGCAGTTGTGTGATCACACAGCGTTTGTGTGTCCTCTATAGAGAAGTCACTGGAAACCTGGACACATGGGACAGATTTCTAAATTATAATGAGGTCTCAGGGTAGTTTTTTTCTCCTCTATGAGCAGTTTGAAATGAGGGTAGAGGTTTTGGCCGCAGGGCTCCTGCAGACTTCGCCACAAGTCCAAATACTGTCATATTTTCTCTAATTACAAAATAGGATTCATTTTTTTCCAACAACTCCCCGCTTCACATTAAGTGAATTGTTTTCTCTGGTGACTGCAGTGCTCATAGGCATAACACTGGAGTTACCTCATGAGACAATTAACGCCATACAAAATAATAAAACAGATATATGCCACAAAATCTGTTTTTCAGACACTCTTCTAAACTTAGCATTTCATGTCTTTCTGAAGATTTTGACCTCTCCTTAAAAGAAAATCGGTTATCACTTTTTGGTTGTCTTTTTTTTTAGAGCTGAAACAATTTGTTTATTAGTAGATTGTTTTACTTATTTGGTAGGAGACTCAATCTTTTGGAGTTCTAGTCGAATGGAACAAGACATTTATTTAATGCCTTTCCCTTGGTCTTAAGAACTGTAGTGGCCATTTTCCTTTTCCTTCTGAAAAAAAATTAAGAAAACAATCTTATTGCTCCATTTAAAGGCATCACAGCAATGCTTTGACCCACAAGTCACGAGACAATTAGGCGAAGTAAGAAAGTAGTGAAAAAACATAAATGTAATAAAAATATAATTAGAATTTTTCAGCCATTCCTTTAAATACTGCAGTTTCTATAAGCCTTTCGACATATGGTTACCTCTTCAGAAACTTTAACAAACAACTTAAGGGCTTAAGAAGCTGTCAGAACATTATGTTTTACCCTCTGACCTTTAATGTGTGTGCATATGACTTATCAATTAATTCAGAAAATCATCTAATTGCTCTATTTTAAGTTTTGACTAAAGCAAAACTAACCCTGGAAACCCTATCTTAGAGCTTTTCTGTCATCGATAAAAAATATTCTGTACAATGAACATGATTTAAGACATGGCTCAGTGTGCTCCTTTCTCATCATTTACTGTATGTATTCATTTATTTAACAGGGACAGTGCACATTAATTAACATTGCTGTAAATGTGCCAGAGTTAGCCAAGAGACTATTTTTCATCTGTAGTCCCTAGACAGATTTTAAAAGTCAACCTAAAACACATTTCATTTTAAACAAGTAAATACAATCCATTCAAAACATGCAACATACATTACTGGAATACTTAAATAAAAATGTTTTAAAAGACAGAACAATAAAACAAAACAATCATACGGCTCACACCAACATCATATGCTCGCCTCCTGCACCTTCTCATCACACCTCAGCACAGCAATGTGTGTGTGTGTGTGTGTGAGCTGTATCTGTTGGAGGCCATCTCTAAATCTGCCTGCATTGATCCTCGCCGAGAGAAAGAGCCAAGGTGAATTCCTGATGGACGGAGATAAAGACGAGAGCCAAATGGAAAGTGCGAATTCTTCCCAGGCAGTCGATAAAGCTGCCCAAATCTCTGAAACACTCTCTCTGTTTAAGTGTGTGTGCCTTTAGAGCTGATTACAAACTCTTACCTGCCTCACAATGACTTTCACACACTCGCCATTGAGCCTTACACACACACACACACACACGCACGCACAGGTGAGGAGCTGCAGTTTGGAGGCTAAGTACAGGTCGGTTCATGTTAAAAAATAATCAATAAATCATTACATCATGAATTTAGTGGCAGAGTTACTGTAAACAAACAGGACCAGTGCCAACAAGCCTTTGCACTGTAGTTTGTTTTGGGTAGCATGTTTCTTACATTTACAGTATCATTCCTCCATTCACTTCTGAGGATCATTTCTTCTTTATTTTACACTTGTAGCAGATTTCATTGCGCTATGGGTCTTGAAATTATACAGATGTTTAAATATAAATATAAAATATAAATAAATCCAAACTCAGTCATGTATATTTATCACAACCATGTGTTTTTCATTGCAAATGATCTGGTGTATGATCTACTCATATTCTATGTTATAATGAGGGGAATAAATGATAAAATCTTCAATTTGAACCATAAGATTCGATGAAACAGGGAAACAAAACTCACTCAGAGTGTTGGCCATGCTTCCAAATATCCTACAGTAGCCCACATGTTTGCAACCTAAGATTTAGTCAAAAATAATTGTAATAACAGCAAAATGAACGGCATAAATGTGCATGTTCACGTGCAGGGTTTCGATTACATCCTGTAGTAGTCTCTGAGCAAGAACACAAAGACAACTGAATGCGTTTATGTGATTCAAATGGACCAATAGCGTAACAGTGTGTCATAGCCAATGGAGGGAGCCCAATTTATGCCAACCCTATATCATAGCGCTGATTTAATTTTACAATTGTATAAAACACGGCGTATCAGCCCTGAGAGACTGTGGGTGTTTCTCAATGTCGAGGAAGGCTCCTCCAGAGCCACTATTTCAAGGATGCTACGTCATCGAGTCCCGCCGAAGGACTGTTCCAATGTCCAGGATCCTTGGAATTCTACCGAGGCCGACGTCCTTCGTTGCGGGAATTTTCGAGGCTGCACGTGTGTATCCTCCGCGGTCTTAAAATCCCCACAATGCTTTGCGCACGGACCAATTTCCAAAATCTTTGGCGGAAATCGCGCTCCATTTAAGGGGGGCCTCGCATATGACGCACACCTGCACACCTGTTAGCCTGTTCCACCATTCTTCGTTTCCTGAGGCTAGGAAGGATTAATAAGGACCTGACTCGGAAGACATGTCCTACCAAGGAAGCGTCCTCGACATTGAGAAACACCCTGTGACTCTGCTGGAGCTGAATCCATTAACCACTGAATAGTTTCTGCTTATCAGTTCAGAGGTTGTTCTTTAGCTGAAGCATTAAGCTAAGTGACTACTGGCCCCTGGTGTAAGACATATCTGACCTTTTTCAAAAAACGATCAGTTCACAAAGAAAAAAACGTCTGCAGCTGCCCAAATCTATGATTCAAAAGCAACGATTCAGGACAAAAGTCATTTCTACCCTAAAGATTGACTTCCCAAAGGAATGCAAGCCTGTGATGTTTAATTGGTCCTCCATGAGTGCAGTGTTGGGGTTTGTGATAAATTAAAGCTGTTATCAAAGCCAGCTGGCAGTAGACAACAGGCACTTTTCTACCTGAATAAACACTTTGAAAAGGTGTTTGTCAGGTGGAAAAATGTGTGTTGGAGGTCTATTCAGCTTTTGACACTGGTGTCTATATCATCCCATACATGCTTTGACTTCAGAAGGTAATGGATTGCTTAATTACACCGGAATAATTGCTTTATAAAACTAACATACTTTGACTGTGACTAATGGAATATATTACTCAGGTTCAGTTAGGCCAATAGAGGGGTGTAGGAATGAGTCCTAAAACCGTTTTGAACGTGTCTCTGGTTAAATGCTTGATATAAGGTCTGTGGTTAACACAAGCTGTAGAAGTTTTCAAGATTTGTTTTAAGACATAAAATATGCTAGCCCCACTGGTGAATGTCCGAAGCTTTTAAGTGTCTTAAAACGCTGATGCTAAAAAGTGAATAAATTAAGACTACTGAACGTCATTATGTTATACAAGTCCCCATTTAGCTTAGTTACGCGGTCATGTTATGTAGTTATTTTATTGCCGAACATAACATTTTTACTTCTGGATATTACATATAAGCTTCAAAAAGCATAGAAGTGGTGGTAATATGTTGAGATTATCCCACTGAATTCAACATTTAAGTATCATAAATGTGTTTGCCACCAATCTTATTTTAAGCAATATTCCTAAGAAATATCCAATTGCTTTTTTGTCAGGTGAGCCCTTGAGATGCTTAGTTCCAGGTCAGCCTACAAAAATATGTCCACACTGCTCAGGAGAAATCAAGAAAATTAAAATGTCCAATATGCACAGCCATTCACATAATGTCATAATAAGTATGTAACTACGTACTGGCAATATGACTAAGGATTGAAAGTGCTTGGGAAAACTATGACAAATGATCATCAGTGTCCTAATTACAACACATTTGAGAGGAAACCTGCAGGAAGCACCAATATACCTGCCCATCAAACCCTCATTAAATATATGCAAATCACCCGTCTGGAAATACAGTGGCTCCTTTTTTATTTGAAGAGCACTGAGGCAAGAAGTCAACAAGCTGTGGCTTTTTTTCTCCTGTAGGGGAAAAAAGCTCAGAAAAAAACTTGGGATAGAACAATAAAATAATACAATAAAAAAAGCACTTCAGTTGTGGAGTATCAGACAGATTGTGCGCGATTTGTACAGAAGCTGATCCAATCAGGAGACAGGACGACGGGTCAGGGGTCACACAGTGTTCCATTACCCCGGGCATCATGCTTCATTATTCATTGCACACCAGAGAGATGCAACTAAAGGACACACACACACACACATATAAAGAACACTGGTGTCCCACAGCACCAGAGCTATTACAGTGGTGACTTCCATTCAGTCAAACTCCACACAGGCACTGAGAGAAGTTTAACCTCATCGAGTTCAAATGTATTACTAAAGAAGACCATTTGGATGCCAAGAAATCAAGAATCACACGTGTCTCCTGCAACATTGGCCGTGAGTGCCTGACTTTAACAGCCACCTGTGCTCGTGTGAACAGGAGATGTGCCGTTACATATTTCAGTGAAAACAAGCATGTTTTGAAAATACTGCGCATTATGTCACTGAACGTATGAAACATACAAAAAGCTCTCAGCTGGTTTCTATGAACGAGTTTTTGCGTTTACTGTAGTTACATTGATGCTTTCATCACAACACCAAAAAAGTTAGCAAATAACCAAATTATAATGTTGTGTTCAGATGATACCGATTGAAATCTGTGGCTTGATACTTAAATCAGAGACAAAGCTTAAGGTACATTCAGTCCAAATGTTTAGCAAATTTGACAGGCAAAATTGACTACAAAAACTAATGTGGATGGTTTCCTAACAGGTCAGTCTAGTTTGGCTGCTAGATCTCTGTCAAAACAGACTTTTCCCTCAGGCTCTCTTTTTTTAATTCATCACACTTCTGTCACAGACTGCAATACTATCAATGCTTTTGAGAAGAGACTGTATTCCAGTGTGTGCTGTTATACCCATGAGGACTGGGTGGAAACACATCTAACGCAAGAGTTTGTAAGCAAATGGGGATTGGGAATAATGGATGAAATCGTATATTGAGATTTTTGATACACAATTACGTCAGTTAAATTGATAATAACCAGCAGGACAGGGTATTGTCTTTTATAGTGTAGACTAATGTGCAAAGGGTCCACTTCGAACCAAATTGTGGATAAAATCAATTGTGAGTATTGTTTTCCAACAGCAGTTTCCTGGGTTAGTTTCATTCAGCTTTAATGGTCAACTCTTGCGTGCCAACACCCTATAATATTTTCACCTCCACTATTACAACTATAGTCTTAAAATGATCACTCAGTATCTGAAAAAAAGGGATGTATTTAGTGATGATGATTCCTCTATAACCTACTAAAGTTCCTCATTGGTAAATGAAAATAGGTTTTAGAATCTGTGTGGTTAATTCAACATTTATTTATTGAATTACCAGAAAATATGGTATGGGGATATATACTGTATCGCTATATGAAATGACATATGTTGGGATAGAAGATTGTGCATATAAAAACAGCCCTATTTTGAGTTTTCTGAAACCTTTAGGAGCCTTGGATTCAGAGTTTTGACTGTTTTGTGACAGCAACGCTCTAATGAAGACGTTACAGGACAATTAACAGCTCCTGACAGCAAGGCGAGGCAGCTTTCATTTTTTATTGAACAGAACGCCACTCATGGACAGCATACATTCATTGTCACACGCAAAGACTGAATAGCTGGCCAATAACCCGTTTTAATGAAAGGCTCAATTGTGTAACCCTACTGCAAACATTCACAAGACTCATGAATCCTATGAACCTGTTCCTCACATTGAGCTTTTCCCATAAGATTTAGTTTGATTTTGCAGATGACTGTGTGAGGTCTAGTCATACAATCAGTGACTATGAAAGCAGCGTAATGGGTCGTTACATGGACAAATGGCTTGTACTGTAAATGCACACACCTCCAAATCTTGCCGCTGCCCTGCGTCTGGACGGCGACACCAGCTCCTTGACGATCTGAAGGACCTGCATGCTCACCGGGAGACAGCAGCAGGGAGGAGGCAGCCAGACGTGGCAAAGGGCAGGGGTGTCCCATTGTTGCCCTCTCACCCTCCACAACCTCATCCCTCCCTGGCTCCTCTTCCGGACTCATCCCCTAATCCACAGCATGACGATTCTCCGAGATACGGTACTCGTTTCTGGGTGGTGTTGTACGATGACTTTCCTTTCAATCTTCTTCTTTTTGATTTCCCGATTTCAACACAAGCTTACAAACTCTCAAATATCCTCGGGTACTCTTTGCTGGCGCTTCTTTAAACCACAAAGAGCCTGTCTCTAAGCACAGATGTACAGCAACAGCAAACCCACTACCTGAGTGATTCACCTGCTTTCAAATGCTGCCTCTGGCCGACATAAACACTGTTGATAAATCTCAACTCAACAACTGGCATCTGCTGAAAGTAGCGGAGGTTGTTCCCTGGCAGCGGCGACTCTGAATGTGCTCATCTTGCGTGTGATGTGAGTGTTATGCTGCTCAGCTGGAGTGCTCTCACACACACTCTTCATTTGCCGGTCGGCGGCAAAGAAGCAGAACAGAGCAATCTTTCTTTTCTTTCTTCCTCTCTTTCTTCTCTGTGGCTCCAGGAGACGAAGCACCTGGCTTTCGTGAATCAATATCAGCACAGTTTAACCGGAGATGATGCCTCTCAACTGTCCAACTCTCACCTCCTTTTCGTACTCTCTTCCCCTCTCCCATCCATGTCTTTCCTTCACATCAGCTTCTCCCTCCCTCAGCCCTGCGGATGCTGGCTGTTTTGCTTTCTGTCCTCTCTTCACATCCTTTAAATTCTTATTAATGAGCACTTCCACTCACTCCTCTCTTTTCCTCCCTTCCTCTCTTGTTTCCCTGCACCCCTCCCTTCTTCTTGTCATTGTGTCGCTTTCTTTCTCACTCACCCAGCCCTTTTCCTAGTGTACATGTACTGTGAAGCTAAGAACATGAGCAGCATATAAAAGGGGTAAAAGCAAGCACGAGATATGGGTATATGTTTGTGTGTCCCAGTGATGAATTGTACCCAGCAGCATCAATAAAGCTGTCATCCTCAGGTTACGTCCTTTCACATTATCAAACTGTCTTTATCACAACCTTCACCACCTCTGTCATCATGATGAAGAGGCTTTTAGTTGCTTTTTAAAGACAGAAAAAGATCATTAAAAAAGAAGAAACATTTATGTTGGTCTGTTGCGAGTCTTTCAGTGATCATGACACTGGAAGCATGTTGCTTCTATGTTGCTTCTTCTGGACCTTGTTTCCTTAAGAACTGTATATCTAACCCCTAGATTCCACCGGGTCCGTCTGCATCGCGTTACGGCCGCGTTACGGCCACGCTGCGGCGTTCGCAAAGATCGCGGCCACTCTAGTCAATGGGTGCTATTCCACCAGACGTGCCGCATTACGGCTCAGAGCATTCAGTCAATCCCCAAAATAAACTAATTTTGCAGACCCTATCCCTCCGTAGTCTTTCAAGTAGGAGGAGAAATGCCAGCGTTCTCCTCTGGCTCCTCAAACGCGCCCGGTAGGGTATGACGCCGGAGGAGGCCGGACCAAAACCGCGGCGCAGCCGTGACGCGGCGCAGACGGACCCGGTGGAATTGAGGGGTAACCCTCGTTTATTTTTCGTCGACTTCATCTGGTATCTTATGTGGGGTTCCTCAGGGATCCATCCTAGGCCCTGTTCTATTTTCCTTAAACACAACATAAGTCCACACCTTACTTGTTCATGTTTCACCACAAAAGCTGGTTGTATTTGAGACCTTTTCAACAAAACACAATTATCTTTCCTTGTTGAAAAAGAAATATGTATATTTCCAGTGTTTAATAAACGAGTCGGCTAGTTTTAGGTTTAGTTGATGCAGGGATGCAAACTCATCAGGTATGAAAAAGGTGACAAGGATCCGAGCCCCCCGACCCACGGAATATCGGCTTTAAAATGAGGAATAACAGAGGATTTTAGCAGTCAGAACAACTAAAGCAGCAGTTAATAATAACAGAAACGCCAAAGAGTCACATCTAATAGAAATATATTTAAGCATTTATTTTAATTGTGTAGCAGTCAGTTTATAATTTTGGCAGGACTGTTGAGCATTTTGAAAATGTATTTTCATGCCTCTGTGCAAGGCTGTCTTTCTATCTTTATAGCCAGTGGTGTAAAGTAACTAAGTTCATAAACTCAAGTACTATACTTGGGTACAATTTTGAGATACTTGTACTTTATTTAAGTATTTCAATGTTTTGCTACTTTGTTCTTCTTCTCCTCTACAGTTCAGAGGTAAATGGTGTACTTTTCCTCCACTACATGTATTTAATACCTTTAGTTACTTTACAGATGTGGATGAATGATGTGAAATATAATCAAGTGTTAAATCAGACTTTAGTTCCACCTGGAGTAAATTCACAAGCTACCCTGCAGTATACAAAGTCATTCAAACTAGCTGCACCTTTACCAGCTTTGAGAACACTTTCATGATCAATCATTATAAAACATATCATATATATTATTCTGAAATGGACCAATCTGCACAATGACTACTTTTGCTGTCGCTACTTTAACTATATTTTGATGATAATACTTTTCTACTTTTACTTGAGGAACATTTTGAATGCAGGACTTTTACTGTAACAGAGTATTCCTACACTCTGGTACTTCTACTTTTACTCAAGTACAAGATCTGAGTACTTCTACTTTTACTCAAGTACAAGATCTGAGTACTTCTACTTTTACTCAAGTACAAGATACTTATACCACCTCCGTTTATAGGCTATGAAAGAAACTATTTGAAAACGAAGGCTAAAGCTAACGTTAGCAGATAGTGACAATGTATGCTAGTTAGCTAGCTCAACGATTCATTAAATAATATTGCGACAGAAACACTTTTCAGTGCACATCACGCTCTGCCGCTCCGACAGGGAGCTCTGCTCTGAACACCCCGTTCTAACCAGCGGTCCAGTCTGTGCCACAGTGACTCTACCGCACAGTTAATATTAACGAACGCACCGTAGGTAATGTAGCTGCTGAAGCTAGACCCTCATCCCGGAGCAGCAGAGCCTTATTATACATCCATGAGCAGAGCTGACAGGCAGGAAGACTTGTGCTCGCGCTTCATTATAATATATAAAAAAAGAACACCATGCGTGTCATGATGGCACATAACAGCTCGCGGCCGCAGATTACTCCGGGTCCCAGACCCCCCCCATACCCCAAAAATATTTTTATTGCAGATCTACATGAATCACACAAACGACCTATTTTGGAATCAAAACGGCGAATTTCGCCGAAAGGTGACAAGTTTGCATCCCTGTGATGAATACTAAAATCCAGTGGTTGTGAATGCTGGATCATAAACATTTTGTCAGCTCTTGCTGTCATTAATGGTCCCTTTACACAAATAAAAACATCTCACCATATTCTCCTCAACATTTTTTCGCAAATGTCTATAATATCAAAGTAAACAACATTATTTTTATAGGACACAAGTTGCAATGATCTTCCTTCACTGGCAGATTTCTATTAGCTTGCATTTGGAAAACAAGGCCTTAAGGGCTCATTTACAAAAAGGAATAATTGATATATGGAGATTTCTCAGTGCACTTCAGTCTCCCCTCCTTTCATTAGAGGAGATTAAATTACATCCAATCCGTCTTTGTTCAGTACACACATCATAATAATGTTTGGTATCTCTTTACTTATCCCCCTAACTGTAAGTTCGTCTTTCCTTCTTTCATCTCTCCATTTATTGTCTCATGTACTCTCTAGCCCCGTCCATTATGCCATCTCTAATCAGTCCACACCCAGTACCTCCTTGCTGTTTCTCTCTCTAACTGCATCATCTTGCTATAATCAGTCCATTTATACTTCCAATTGGTGATTTATCCCCTATGCTATACTTCTTCATCTCCATCAGGGTGAGGTCAATGTTCTTTCTCTAAATGTATCACCTCGATGTTAACCTTTCACGTTTAAAGTACATCCGACTAGACTGGTTGTCAATGAATTCTGATATGATGGTGCTTAACACACTCTGTTAAATAAACCACATGATTTTTCTTTCTCACAAACATGCACACTTTGTAAAGCACAGGCAGGGCTGTGTGCTACATGAGTCCTTGGGATGAAGTGTCCGTATTTGTTAGCGTGTCGATCCTCCGGCACTGAGTCAAAAGGTCCAATTATACTGCATAGTTGGACCGACTCTGCAGCTGCTGTTGCTATGCCTCTGATCCACTGTTGCTAGGCTGTGACCCCACATGAGGTGAAAGTGTGGCCTTTTTCAAACATAATGGTGTCCTACAACTACAGGAGCAACAATTAAATGGAGAAAAGTGGCACATTAAATCAATCAAAACCACCACGCTTCATGTTTCCTAAAGTCATACACAGGTTGTAGCTAGGTCCACATTCTGCAGGTAGATGTACCTGTTGTATTTTCCATTCTTGACGATTGTTTAATATTAAATTAAAGCCAGATGGTTTTGTTATAGTGTAGGCACTTTCGAAATACATGGCAGGTGAATAAATGTACCGACAGTTACTCGAAGGGGAAGATTGGTAAAAAATAATCAATCGAGAAATGCCTTCAGGGCCTTTTCTTTGCTCTTCTTTACATAAATAAATACTCGATTTACGATATATTTAATGATTTTGGACCTTAGAGCTTCTTGGGACCGACATCTCGGGGACCACTAGACTATGGGATCTGCAGTGTTTAACGTTTCAAATGTGTTAAATTATAAAGACTTTAATTCTGGTTTATTATCACTTGGGTCTTTTTCGTAATGTGCACAATAAGCATCAAATGACATAGGCCGTTATACATGTTGGGGCATTGTGTGGCCATTGTGGGAAATAGCTTCTTCAAGCATTCACAAGAAAGAAGCTTTCCAAGTATCAATATGTTATCTAAGCAGTCCCACATGTGAGGATTAGGAGTAACTAAGGTGAGAGACAGAACGTGTAAAGGAGTAGAAAGAGAGGCGGGGATGAGAGAGAAAGGTATTGATGGAGCCCTTAGTCTCCTCTCGACAGCATCCATAGGTCCAGTCATACAGAGGCCTCTCCCAAACAACAGATCAATAGGTCCACCCCGAGTTAACACCCCTTTGATAGAGAACCGACAGATACTGTAAGTCTGGTGTAGTCGCTGATACATCGTTTCTTTAATCTACAGGCCAGATAAAAGCTTGGCTCGCCTCACTTCAATCGAGAGGCTGTCAATGTTGAGATCGTGGGTTCGATCTCAGATGTCGGAGAGAAGAGATTTTGAAAAAACCCAGCAACAACTGTAGAGAGCGGGGATGATTGGAAACGGGCTGTTGCAGGTTGATAGAAGTATTTTTCTAGCACTGGTAAATAAAGCGACAACTAACAATTGTTTGCATCTGCAGATTGTTTTTTTTGCAAATGGCTTAGACTATAGCTTGAAAAAACAACTGAAAATAAATGGGATTCACTATTTCTCAGAGCCCACCAAGATGTCTTCAATATGCTTGTGTTGTCTAACCAACAGTCCACAGATACATTATTTTGATATGTTTTCACATATGAGAAAATAAATCTGTAAATTGTCACATTTTCTGAAACCAGAACGTTTGTTTACTTTACTTAAAATTACTATAAAGAAAGGTAAGTATAATATCAAAATAGTCCCATACAGCCGTTAAGATTGCAGCCAACTTTTGCGTTTATCTTTCACATATTTAAATGTGTCTGTTCAACAAGGATTCAGTCTTTTGTCCAGAATTGTACTCTTGGAAGAGCGATAAATCTGTTCCTCAAACAGGATATTTGGGATTCTTGTGATTCCTGATGTGAGTTTGTGATCTTTAGTAGTTGAAGCACACCCGTGATGATCCCTATTGATTTGTGAGAAACTTTTACCGGAATGCTAATAGCTAAGGGATTTACAAAGACAGAAAATGTGAGAGAAAGTTTTGGCAGATGAGATGGAAGAACATGTGAAATATCACATTATGAGAAAAGAGGAGAGGGCATTGGGAAGGATAGAAAAGACATTTCAATAGGAAACAGTGGATTTAAAGTCCCCATTGTCGCCATTGCTCAGAATTAGTCAAGAACTGTCTCACAACATGAATTGATGAACATCTTTTTCTGCCTGCCAGAAAAACTGTGAAAATCTTTTTAAACTCTTTTGTTTCCCCTACAACTCCCTCCATAGAAAAGGACAATTACCAATCAGTCACATTTCTGGCAGCACTTCGGCACTTCTGACTATCTTGGGCACTTCAAGAAAGTGGCAACCCCAATTTTACTCTCTCAATTATGCTCTCTATATGCTTCCCCTTCCCACTCTGTCTCTCTGAAGGGGGTCGTTTCGGGCGTCGGAGAGGACTAGCACACAGACAAATCAAACAGACATAACAGCGGTGTAAACACACACTCTTCTGTTGTCCTAATGGCAGCATTCTGTTGGAGGGGTGATTGAATTAGGCTGGGTGCTGATTGTTCGGCACATTGATTAATGCTGCCTGCTGCGCTTCAGTGCGTCACGGAGTCCTGCAGCTGAATGCCAATGAGACACCATGCACAAGAACAATATGAACATGAACACATTTTAGCAGATGCATGTCAGCTCCTAGTTGAGCTCACGTTAAAACTTAGCCCTGAGCATGTAGTGGCCCAAGGTGAAGCTAACACAGATGTTTTAACCAGTTGTGATGCCCCAAAGGATGATCCTGATGGCTGAAATGCGCTCTTGATTTACAAGCTACCTACAAACATACAAACTAAATGTAGAATGCATTCAAACCCATACATGTTTATATGGGAAATATGATATTAAACAATGACATATATATTTCATTTGCATGGCACTTCAAGTTTGTTAAAGCACCTAGAGATGCAAATTAAAAGAGAAAAGTCTCTGAAATAAAATGTTAAGCTATGGTAATGATGTTTGGTCACTCTGGACCAGTTTGTGTTGAAGACAGTCTAACAGTATTGATATATTATCACAATTGTTTTTCCTACTTACATTTCCAAAAGACATGTAGAAACATCATCCCATTGGAAGAAGTCCAATTGCAGAGAGCCGGAGTGTCACATATTATTTAAAATCCAATGTTTTTCCGAACTGACAATAAAACTCTTAACAACCGTCAAAAACTGGCAGCCTTCAAAACACAAGTGTCTGAATGCAAACACTTCTGCACATCACTACAGTCCAACCGCTCTTGGAGAAAAAAAGCAAATAGGTTTGAGTCAGCATTTTGAAAGGTGGAGAGCAGTTCAGGACAGTTTCATGTGTGTGGATGGAGCCACGGGTGGAGGGGGAGGAGGTTCGGAGGGGTATTCCCCCAGAATGCCCTCCTCTCTCTGACTTTCTCACTCCCTTTCCTCTCTCCTTCCTCTCTTTGGCCACAGCGAGCGAGGGAATGGGAACGGACGGGAAAGAAAACACACTAGAACAACATTACCGCTCTGCCTCACACTTCCTGTTTGCCCTCCCGTGTCATTTCCTGTTTGAAGTGTGCAGCCTTTCGACCAATCAGACTTCAGACTGAGTTCCACTGTCCTTCGTGGCTACTTACATGTCCTGCTATGAAAGTTTCCACTTTACAAAATGCTCCTTTCAAAACAATTTGGCCCAAAAATACATCCTCATTTGAAGCAAGGGCATGTCTTTATGAGAACATTTATTAAATCATGGCTTTTTGAAGGCGTTATATCAATCAATATAACGCTAGAATTCTTCTTCTTTTTAATAGTCCTTCCAAAAATATGAAGAAATCATTTAAAGTCAAGGTGACATTTAGTGTGAGAATGCATGCTTAATAAGGTTGTCCATGTGGATACATTACACATTCAGAGTAGAAAGCTGTCCAGCTAAAGATCCAGAACCCAGTCCTCAAGGTCTTATTGTTAGTAAAGCGTTTTGTCTTATTTTCACGAGGGTGTAATTTATAGTAGAAATCCATCGAGTGCATCGTAGCAGATCTCAGACTTGCTTTCTACGAAAGTTCACTGAGAGTTGAAGTGGCTGACACTTGTGTCTGTTTTGAACCACAATGGTTGAGTTCAATTTGTTACATTTTTGCCTGTGGTTTGTTTGGTTTTGCTGCATCGCCTCATAAAAATGCAAACCAGCATTTGTAAACATGACTCATAAGTGGTACTCTCATAAGGTCCAACTCCATTTCTGCAAACCATAATGGGATCATAACTCCTAACGAAGCATGCCATACTCCTCCTAAGGACGACAGATATGTTCTCGATCTTCAATTTGTGTAGAGCTTTTTAGAACCTAACAGCACCCTCTATTCTTAGAACCTTGACTGTAAAAAAAACAAGAAAAAAAGGAAACGGACATGCAATGGAAAGACGGCAAAAGCAGTAGAATTAAAGTAGCTTATTCTTTCATTTAATTACTTTGAGACACAATTAATTCTTTAAGCAAACATTTTTCAAAATGGGAAAATGTGCCTTTTCTCAGTTATGGTTATATATTTTTTTTTCTTCTTGAAAGTCAGGAAAAGACACAAAATCTAAGACCAAATATAGTCTTATGCCATGATATCGTTAAAATATCAATATAATTGAGCCCTAGTTTGAGCCATTTCCTGCCTTCCTGTCTTTGAAAGGCAAGATAAACATGGAATAAATTAAAACAGGAGTAAATGTTCTGGAGTTCACACAAAACCCTCCAAACATGGCCTGCACCAGAGGCCAATAAATCAGAGTGATCCGCTAACCTCTCCCAGGCCTGCATGACCCAGCCACCCAGCAAACAGCCACCGTGTTTTACCACAAAGGTGGGAGATTCAGGAGCTTCTATTGAGACCTCAGACAACAGATGTGTGTGACTGCACGAATGTGTGAGTGTTTACAAGGCAACAGTAAATACAAACAGCTGGCAAGGCAGCAGAGGGCAAGAAGAGGAAGAAGCAGGGTTTGACGTCAGCAGCGGTGACAGCCCGAAGATCTACGACGATATGGGATCACCAGCATGGGAGTCAACGAATATTACCCACAATGCTCCATGCTCACCCTCTCTGACACACACACCACACACACACACACACACACACACACACACACACACACACACACACACACACACACACACACACCAACCACACAACACACACACACACACACACACACACACACACACACACACACACACACACACACACACACACACACACACACACACACACACACCACACACACACACACACACACACACACACACACACACACACACACACACACACACACACACACACACACACACACACACACGACATTGGTCGATAGGGTCTGTGTCGTTCATCACAGGGTGACAGGCAGTGAGATGTTTGTCACCGGCTGTGTGTGTGTGTGTGTGTGTGTGTGTTTCACTGGTTATGTAAGGGGACTTCTCATGCGGAGTATGGACACGTGGTAAAGGATGATAAGATATTCTGTTTTTTCACCATTTTTTGTCAGAGCCCCTAAGAATTGAACACTATACACTGTCTCTCCTTTGACCCAAATTGCCTCTGATAATGTTTTTAATCTCAAATGCAAAAAATGTATTGGTTCCACTTTCAAAAATGAAGGCCTCCAAATCTTTTAATGAAAGGAAATCACATATTTATTTATTTAAGACGTACTGTATAGGGCTGCAACTGGTGATTATATTCTAAACATATCAATATATTGCTTGGTGTATAACAGTTTACCACTTCTCTTATTTGAATATTTAATTTGATATGGGTTTGTCTGACTATTGGTTTCAGCCCAAGTGTTGCATAATAGATATTATACCATTTATTTTCCTTGCTTACCTTTACACACTGACCCTACATTTTGAAGAACCCTATGCTTCTAGTGCAGGCTTACAATAGTAACTGGAATTATTTGTTAATAACAAGAACAAATAACCTAATATCAAAATGATCCGGATAGCGTTGAATGCCATGGGAGCCACACAATCAAACGCAGCAAAGCTTCCTTCCACCAGATCCCATCGTCTGAAGTCCAGACATTATATATTGATGAACTAAACTTTCTAAAGGGCTGCCGCTGCCAAAAACAGCAGTTCACCATGGCAACCAAACACAGAGAGGCCATGAAAAGCTTGTGACGAGGAAATGTCATTACTTCTGTTTTGAGAGAGACAATTGTGTGGGTTGTACTCAAATGTTCCCCGATGCAGTTATCTTCCGTTAAATGTCATTGTAGGTTAATCCAAAAATGTCTTCATTCTTCTTTATATGTTAGCAGAATCGATAATGTAGTGTGCACATAGCACCCTCTGTTCAGTACTCAGTTGGTTTAAAACGGGTGGAACCATTTTTAAATCAGTGCAACAGACTGAATATTTGAGATATAGCTGCAGCGAGAGCGATTCAAACTACATTTCACCAAACCTGCAGGGAGTCGCAGCTCTCCGTTTCCTCTAAACCTGATATGAAAGTCAAATATTTGTATTTTATGGCTTGATAATGTAATTTACTCTGTGTGATGCGCTCTCCTTCCACACAGTCACACAACCTGCTTTTCCAAAAGAAACTACCAATATGTAGGTCTGCTGGGATTTTGCCAAGAACATCACAAGTAAAGAGCAGATATATAAAACACCAAGCCTCTATAAAACCCCAAGGTCCACTTTGAGTTGTATAACAGCTGAAAACCTTAATACAAAGTAGGGCTGTGCGATTATGGCAAAAATCATAATCACGATTATTTTGGTCAATAATTGATATCACGATTATTAAAAACGATTATCCATTTACTTTGAAAACATCCATTTATTGAAAAAAAAAATGTGAACAGTATGTTTTTAACAGTTGATTACCCTGAACTTTAAGTATAATTCAACTGAAAAACCAAAAAAATAAATAAATTATTACATTTTTTTTTTTTTAAATAAAAATAATAATCGTTTTATTTCGATTACGTTGTTTTCGTAATCGTTGCAAGCCAAAATCGTAATCGAGATTAAAATACGATTAATTGCACAGCCCTAATACAAAGTGCAGCCATAAGGGAAGCTAGCCCAGCATCCAGTGAAATAACCAGGCACAGTGCTTACCTTTTTCATCTGCAGCCGGGGAAGAAGGGCTGTTGATGAATCTGCCCACTTCGGGCTTGGATTTGTCATTGGGACTTAACCTGGGGACTTTTTCAGAAGTGATATATCCAAGTTCCTGGTACTTTCCAGAGGTTTTCAGCACTGCTATCGTTCTTCATTTAGTCGGGCACATGTGTCGTCACATCACAACAACTGTTACTACAACAAACAAAGAAGCAGCCGCTTTTACCTGTATATCAACCAGGACAACCAAGTCTTTGAGAAAAAAAAGAGCACTGAAGAACTGTTTTTGAACAGGATGTAGAGGTGCTCATAAGTATTTGGGGTGTAAAGAGTCCAGTAAGAGGAATCTGGATTCAGCAGATTTAAAAGATTGGTTCTTGTATTATTTTGTTCCTCGTGTTCACATGAGTATCAGACAAAAAAAATCAATGACCACCTTGCCTTATCCGTTTCATCTGCAGCGCAGCCACTCGTCTGTAAAGCACATCAAATGACATGGTTGTACCCACTGGATTGAAAAACACAGTGAAGTTGAACTAAACTTTGGGGAATTTCTAACCCTTTCCTGACATCTCATGGACAAAAGAATCAATGAATTATGAAAACATATCTAAAGAATAATCAATCACGAAAGAGAATATTTGAGGACCTTTGAAGCTAATGTTATGAAAAGCTCCAGGTAACAGGGTGTTCACTTTTTGTTGATATAAAAAGCTCCAAGCCGTGTACTCGTGCAGCATGAGGTCATCATTAAAGATTCAAGGTTTTCCAGGAAGTGACAGTTTTCCAAGAACTTAAAAGGTGCTCATTGTATTGCACCTTTAACAAATGATGCATGAGGTCATGTTCTTTTGTAACATGCCACACCTTCATCATTTGGTGTCGTTTCAATATTTTAGTTTTTGAGCCAAAGGTTATTCATCACACCAATCAGACAACACTCATACACACACTTACACACACACAAATCAATAAATGTGCCTTTAGAAAATAGATAGGATCATATTAAAGATCAGGATTGTGATTGACAATATCAGCATAAAAAAAAAAATGAAATACAGAAAATAAAGTAACATTGACAAATATAAAATAAACATGTACAAAATGAAAGAGACATGCATTGAATACTACAAGAGATTGAGGGGGGGGAATAGTTAAGTTCCTATTCCTTACATCTTAAATATAATGTATCACTAAACATCCCATTAGAAGCCATTAGGTTCAAAGTTTTACCACAGACCACCACCACAGGACTGATCACCTCTACGGTTAATATATGAATCAATCTAATCTATGAAACCATAGGATACATCTAGTTTAAATGGAGGTCCGATCTATGGACAAACCTAATAAGCACATTTGGACATCATATGACTTGGCCTCAGTGTGTGCAGGCTGATGCCCTGAGGATCTCTGGATCCATTTCCTACTGCAGCCCTGTTTACATGGAGATGTAATCATATTCCAGCAAGCCTTCCTTCCTGTAAGCCCCACCCCCACCCCCCACCACTACCACTACCCTTCTCCTCCTGTAACTCAACACAAACATGACATCCGAGCATCATTCACCGCTGCAGGAAAGGACAGAATATGCTGAGAGGGCCGGTGGCTGGAATAAACTGCATTCCACCACACAACTGGCATCACATCACACACACTTCACGCAGATACCAACCTTCAGTCCTCATTCAAACCCACTGGCATGAATTGAAGTGAAACAGGGATGTGGAACATGGTGTCAAAACATAGAGAAAGGAGGACAGCAGACTGAAAGACATGAAGGACTTCTATCGGCCTAGAAAAAAAAGCATTTTGCTTTTAAGTGAAATACTCAAGAGTTCAGTTCTATTCCCAGTACACGTCCCTTTTGAATGTGGCAGTGTTTGATAGAAGCAGCAAAAATGTGTTGATCAAAGCTGCACAAGGACAAGTTATCTTTCTGGAAAAAGACTCTCATGGATGTAGAAGTGAACGGCATTGAAAACAGAGGAAGGCAGATGGTTAGGAGT
Organism: Trematomus loennbergii; assembly: GCA_012861695.1. Taxonomy (NCBI): domain Eukaryota; kingdom Metazoa; phylum Chordata; class Actinopteri; order Perciformes; family Nototheniidae; genus Trematomus; species Trematomus loennbergii. The sequence continues at coordinate 151,972 of JAAOOA010000017.1, forward strand.
TCATTCAATTCTGGCATTGGTTTTCTTTTAGCTAGAAGTGATGAATCAAAACCTGAAAGTGTCCTATTTCAGGGGCTTGGTTTTAAAATACAGCCAAACTGATAACCAAACACAGACAAGGGATCCACAATACATTTTGGGATACTGAAGAACGCAAAGGATGGATCATAAGTATTGTTTCTAGGCCAAATGCAACAGGACAGGTCTGTTGACCCATTACGTATTAGGTATTTCATCTTCAAAACCTAAATACACGAGAGTCCTTTTAAACAGTGAAATTCAGAGAAAGCTTGCCTTATCAAATCATTACATATGTTGCCTCTTATGTTCATATGATCACTTGCAGTTTAAAGCATTTTAAGGCCGTTAAGAGTCTGTGTTTTAAAGTGCACTGAAACAAAGTTGGAACATCTAAAATTGAAACGTGGCAATCTGTATCTAATGAGAAAGATGATTAGATACAGTTAAAAAAGCTATACTTAATGGACCCTGAGGTGGAATTCTTAGGTCAATATGCTAATAACTGAGCAGTGTTTTGAAATGTGCATCCTTTAAAACTACAACAAAATGGTTATAGCTTTACAAATGGTTATATAGCTTCCATCAAATGTCATTGTATATGTTTGTATAATGACAATAAAGGGTTTCCATTCTATTCCATTCTATATATTAGTTCCCAATTGCATTTGATGCCATCAACAATGCTGTGAACAGAACTAAGGAATCTTCTTTGATTGTTTCTATAGTGAAAGCTATCCTTCTGCATTGGTGACGTAGATAGAGCAGCCAGTGAATCAAATGGAATTGTTGTCAAGAAAGAGGGAGTAAAAACATCATTAAGGAACATTCTGTGAGTAAAAAGCTCAGTCTCCTATGTCACACGAGAGGCAACATCCGCTCTGCGGGAGTCCTTAGATGTGGATTTGAGACAGTGGCATTAATGAAAACAGCATATCATGTAATCTATCTAGAGTAATCCTAAACATCCATTCAAGTTCAAATTCACCACATGCTCCAGGTAGTAAGTCCTTAGAGTTGAGGGAGTGCAGCAGGCTAATAAACCAGCCCAACCCGTGTTACAACAACATACAAACCGTTTCCTCAGGTGCTTTCCGAACAAAACAAATACCAATCTGTAGTTATTATCCTTGAGTCATCCTGTGGGCAGAGAGGCTCTAACTACCTGGAGCCAGCGTGAAGTAAGAAGGAGAGGTGTCATCATCACTTCAGGGCTTTTGACTTTAACAGGGGAAAAACACAAGAACAAATGCTGCCTTCAAGTGCTCTCAGAAATGCGGCTTATCAACTGAGCAAACGCAACAGTAGCAGTTAACAGGATTGAGCAAATCAACAACTGTGCTGCTTCAGTTCCATTTGAACAATACTGAAAATGAAATTACTTTTCCAGTTTTGTTACTATTTTCAGATACTTAAGGGAAAAATGTTCAATAGCTTCCCAACTTAAATGCAACAAGACCACCTAGAAAAGTGTTTCAGACTGAATTATAATAATAATAAAATAATAAAAGTAGTTTGTCATTTTGGGAATTAAAAGTATCCACTTGTTGCTGGAGTAAAGACGAGGATATAAATATAATTCTCATATCTGACCAGTAAAAATAAAGCTTAGCCTATAGCTCAAAGACTGGAAACGGTAACATGGCTCGGTCCAATAGTAACCAAATCTGCCTACAAGCACCTTTAAAATCAGCTTATTGAAAAGATATGAATAATTTATTAAATTCATTTCTGTTTGTTTACAGTGCTATGCTAAGCTAATTTAAATTTGACAGAGTATTTAAAAAATTACCTTAATAGAAACAATTGTGGGGTTCGACAAAATGTTGGAACGTGGCCCAACTCTTGCTGCAACAGTGCAACGTCAACGGCTAATACATAGATCTTTGAATAATGCATGTGGGTAGATGTGGGTTTTATTTGGGTTGGATTCACACCTCAACCCCCTCACCAACTGGGTGGTCCTCCAAAAAGGTCCCTCCACCGGGGAGTTGCTTTAACACGGTGCCATTTCCAATATGAACACGCGTTTAGAGCTATTTTGAACGGCAATGTCTTGGGCTGAGCATGACAAACACTGCGGGAAGACATTAACACCATCAGCAGTCGTCAAGTAGAGGGAGTCTGTAGTTTAGTGGCTTGGAACATGTGTTTGGGATACTCCGCCTTACCCCAAGAACTGTAGCTCAGGTGTGTGTGTTTGGACAAACTTCTCCAACAGAACTTCTCTGTTGCTAGCAATAGAGAGTCTGTTGCTTGGAATGAATGTAAATCCGGCTGTGGCTGGAAAATAACCTGCATGCCAAGAAGACTTTTAGTATATATTGCAAGTCTAGCAGGGTAGTTAGACCTCTCTGTTCTCTGTGGCTGTGCTAACGATGCTAAAGGCCAGCAGATGGAGGCCAGATGAGGCTCAGCCCGCACCACACCCAGACAGCGTGTGCGTAGCGTGCCACCCAATGACATCAATCATCCTCTGACAGGGAGATGGAGGGTGTGTGTGTGTGTGTGTGTGTGTGTGTGTGTGTTGTGTGTGTGTGTGTGTGTGTGGTGTGGTGTGTGTGTGTGCGTGTGCGCCAGGTGTAAAGAATGGAGCCATTCGTTAAGTGCTACTCAAAACCTCAAAAAACATTGTGAGTGCCATTGAGTTTCAAAACAGGTTGGTTTTCAGTTTTGAAAGAATAATTCCAACATGGATCGTGAAACATATATATTATAGGGTGGCATTTATTGCAATGAAAAGAGAAAATCGACTCAAAACTTTCATTTAAGTTAATTTCTAAGATTTCAATTTTCACACAATGGGTCATGTACTTGTCATTTTAAACTTTTAAAGCTAAAATATGATGTTTAAATGTCACATCTCAGCAATTTGGATATATGGAAATGTGACCTTTCTGAACTACAGTTGCCACTTTGTTGAGCACGTCCTCTGTGTCAAATTCACGTTGCAACAGAAAGGAAATGGATGACTGATGATTGAGACGTAATGCCTTGAGAATATTTAACAGAGGACAGGACATTCTGTGATAGGTTCGGCAAAGAAGTAAGCGAGTTTGATATTCTTGAGGAACATTAAAAGGAGGCATCACAGTGACAAAAATATCTAACACTGGGAGTCATTTAGCTGCAGACAGACAGAGAGGCAGTGTATCATTAACAGATCAAATGCCTGATGCTTCTTCAATGCATTCTATTATGTGTCACATCACATAGGTGTGAGCAGGTTTTCATTGAACAGCATAAGTTCACAAAATCGAATAAAATGTCGTCCCTGAGAAAGAAAGTATTCATTCATAAGGCCTCGTATAACAATGAAAAAACATGATGATGATTATTTCATTAGGTAATATTTGACCACTTATTCTCCTAATGTCTGGGAAATGTATAAAAAAAGTGCATTGAAAAATGTTCTCCAACTGTTTTATCAATTCATTATTAACACATTGGACTTCGATGAACATGTTCTGCTATTTTGTGACAGAGAAATCATTATTTATCGATTTTATTTTCTATTATCATACCTTTTACCTCCTTGTGTCTCTTAACCTGTTCAAATGTTATATTTTGCTGCATGTACCTGTCAAGTTTTTAACATCTAATCTGAGGGGAATTTCTTGTTGTTGATTTTTAACTTGTGATGTGTCATTCTGTAAAGCACTTTGAGCTGCATGTGTTGTATGAAAAGCACTATATAAATAAAGCTTTATAATGATTATTTTATAGACTAAATTATTAATCGATACATGTAGAAAATGAATCGCTAATGAATACATTTGTTTGTTGCAGCCAAAGTGTAAATGTGTTTGGCTTTGTTGCTCTGGATCAAATTAGATGATAAGATTTCATCCAACTTCCTTCCTTCTTAATCGGCCATTGTTGTTATTTTACCATACTTTATCACCCTCTAAATATAACTATAGGTCTTTCTCTTTGTGCAGGCTTCATATCGTTTTTTTTACATCTGTACTTAGGTTAACTCAAGGAAGGAAAAAGCAATTCAATTCCTTTTTAAGTAGTTTCTTAGATTCCATTTCCAGATCTACATTGGACCCAGTCCGGTTGTTTGTTCCGAGTTTGAATAAAAGCTTTCATATCAGCTTAAAAAAGTCCAAACTATCACTGCTATCATATTCTACTTTGTCTGCGCACCTGGAAGCCAGGGTCTCAGAAGGACCCCAGACCCCACTTTAAGAGCCCCCCCCATCATAGCACAGCACCCCAGAGTTAACTCCATTAACAGCCGCACTGACTCTTTCCTTTGTCCGTCCTTTTTCCACAAAAAATTCCGACCATCCGGAGTGAGTCATCCATCCTGGTTCAGAGATCGTCACCCACCCCGCCCTGCCCCCGGCCGGCGGGCATGTGTGTGTTGTGTGTGTAATTAAGGTAATTAGCTCAGGATATCACCATCTCCAGGCAAGAGAGAGTCTATCAAAGGTTGGGATAAATAATGAAACACATAAAAGCCTTCCTCCAACAGCGCCGGCTGCTTACAAAGCACATTCAGGTCACATCACTTTTCTCTCCTCTTATCTCTCTTTGCGCATTTTTTCTCCATTTAAGATTGTTTATTGAATGATTAGGCTGGCATAGACGATAATATGAAGATTTGATCTGAACATCTTATGTTGTTTTTACTTCTTTTCCATATGGCTTTACTTGTAAAATTCATTTTATGCAGATGATGTTGGATTTAAATTGACTTTTGGCTTTTAGATAAGGTAAGAAAAGTAGATTTTTTCTGCATTTTCAACATTTTTTCACCCCAACAATGTATTGATCTTATGCTTCCAATGCACAGGGCCTTTAAGTGACACACACACACACACACACACACACACACACACACACACACACACACTTAGAGAGAGAGCAGCAGCCAGCACATACACCACAAAGCTGCCGGCGGCCTTTTCCTCACGGTTACATGACTCCGCTCATCAATCACACTTTTGTCCATTTTCATCACTTCCAATCAATCAGATCAACCGCCCTTGACACACACACTAACACACTAACACACACACACAAACACCTGTTTGTGTAGCAGTGTGCAGAGAGAAGAAACGGCAGTAATCGGGTTACCCTTCAGCAGCGTCTTGTTTAATCCAATCGCCTTCAAGTAAAACGCCTCACATGCGCTGGGTTGCCCTGGTAACCCAGTTCCACCTCCCCTGTATACAGATATGCAGCCTCACAGCTCTGCACGGTGAAATGGCACAGGGTGACACCAGCAGGAGGAAACGCTGGCTCCTGTTCAAGCCTCACTGTGAAGGGAGCTAAACGGTGAAGAAAGCAGGAAGGTCTGAGAGGGCAGAGCTGGGGATGTGGAGCCAACAATGCTACATCTAGCATTTTGACACATGTTTAGCTTTGCAGTGTTTGGGATTTGTTACTATTGAGATTCATCTTTACATTTTCGGTAACACTTCATATATATAGGTATACATATTCCCCATCAACTAGTTGTTTATTAACATGCACATTGGCAGTATATTGGCTCTTTATTAGTCATCATAAAACGCTTATTAATGCCCTATAGGAAGTTGTTGCACATGAGTTTTGGTCTTAATATGCTTGTGGTACTGCTGCCTTATTAGGCCCATATTGAGCAGAGCATATTAAGACCAAAACTCATGTGCAACAACTTCCTTACTTGCAATAAATAAGCACTAATTAGAGGGTTATTGAGGAAAAACTCTTAACTAATGGCCTAGTATTTGTAGAATATGGTCATGTAGAATAGGGCATTAATAAGCGTTTTCGATACTGCCAATATGCATGTTAATAAACAACTAGTTGATGGTGAATATGTGTACCTTAAAGGGGACCTATCATGCAAAATGCACTTTTGTACGTCTTTTATACATGAATATGTGTCCCCGGTGTTCCAGGGAACTCACCAAGTGTCAGAAAACACAACCCTCTCTATTTTCCTCCATACCCAAATCTCTAAAAAAGGGGCTGCAACGGATTGATAAAAACTGATCCAGATTTGAACACTGTCCTGACGTCAGGACGGTGGCGCTACGGCTATTGGGCCAACTCCACCAATCAGGAGGAGACAGCCACGGCCATTGCCGTTCGAAAGCGCTAGTACATATGCCAGGCCTGTAGATGGTGCTGTTCTCACTGAATCAGCCCTTGCTAAAACAGAGCTAGAAATTGTCAAATTGAGCAAAATGAGGCATGGCTAAAATGCATGATCTGTTTGGTATTTTGAAAAAAAAAAAGTATAAATATGCCTTATATAGGTATGGTCCTACACTATATATTCAAATATAGCATGATAGGTCCACTATAATATAAAGTGTTACCACATTTTCTTTTTTTCCCCAGGCCTTTAAGGCAATTTCAATCAGGGGAATGAATGTTCTGGAATGATTTGATTGTTATAGCTGAATTACAAAAACACATTCATGTTTATCATCTTATTTACATCAGAAAGGGCTTTTAGAGATCACATGATCTGCTCCAAAACTGAAGGGGTTCCTTATTGGCCTTTGCTACACTCTTCCGACAAGTTTCATGGAAATCGGGGCCAGGAGTTTTTTTGTAATCCTGCAGACAAACAACCCAACCAAACAAATAACCTCCTTGACGAAGGTAGTTTCTGTTCAAGGGGTTTCCTACTGCACCAATAGTGACCCCTACATTATATCCAGGGGTGCACATAACTTTCTTAGTGAGTTACTCAGATGAGTACCAGGAGACAGTGTTTGGTACTCCAACTTGTGGCCCCACGCAAAGTTATGTGATGAAGACCGTTGTACACACCGACGTTAACAGCAGCCCCGTCTGTGCACACGGCGACCGACTCGTCCAGTGATCTAAGCGCCTTCTGGAAAAGCTTCACAAGTCCGTCGGTACGCAAAGGCGCTTAGTGACACAAGTGACGTTGCACATTTCAGATGTTTGCCGCGCATGCGTACCTGACAGTTGTAAACTTCCTGTTTTAAAAAGTCATTATTGTTTAGTTTATCTTGCTAATCTCCGGTAATAAAAGGTGCCATATGTAAAATCACATTGAGAAACCATGCTTGCGAGATGACATAACACACTCTTCTACCTTATTTCTAAGCCCACAGTTTCCAAATGAATGATCTAAATCAATATATATAAGGTAACTCTAACCAATAATGTATTTTAATCCAAGTGATTTTGCATATATTTACCATATCATGACAAATAAAGGTTTCATAAGATTCCATTGGTATTGGTTTCATCCATATCACCCGTACTTGTTCAGCACTACACAGGACACACCCCTTCCTGGGGAAAACGGTGTTGTGGCGCAGTGTGTGTTGTGTGTGTGTGTGTGTGTGTATGTCTGTACTGTGTGTGTGTGTGACGTAACACACATGCATGTACAACATTATCAGAATATACTGCCTCCTGGCCTTACCGGATGACTCACACTGAGCCGACATGTGAGGCCATGTCATTACAGTCACACTGACATACAGCAGTGCAGATAGACGCACACACACACATACTGTAGATGGAGTTGATGGAGTGCACACTTGCCCTCCCATCATGCTTTGCGGTGTGATTGATGAGTAATAAGGCTGTGAGGGTTGCAGCACTTGCTCCTCTCTGTGCCATATGTTTCTGCCATCGGTAGGGGGGGGGGGGGGGCAGGTTGAAGGCACATCGAGAGTATTTGAACTGCACACAATATGCATCCGTGCATCACCTTTTTCTAGCATCTAAAGAGTATCGCCTCCCCACCGACATGGAGATGATGTATTAGACCAAAATCTGTTCTGATGTTCATGTGATTCATGGTTGAAAACGTCAGAAGCGCAGGTGTTTTTATCATCTTAATATAAAGATAGCAGTCTTTGGATAGATGTATGAACGCAGTAGAAACAGGAAACACTGATTTTAAGACACATAAACAAACGATAATCCCATTTCCTGTAACATGCAGGAACATGGATCTTGCCAAAGTGGAAAAAAACATACGTTAACAGCCACTCGTTTTCGGTGAGCAAATAACAGAAAC